>MCJB01000858.1:61709-100194 GCA_002018475.1 Nicotiana obtusifolia | reverse complement strand
CCCCCCCCCCCCCAAATGCCTTAATCACATAATGCACCACATAATTCATTTTCCCATAGTAACATCCGTGAACCACAATACTTGCAAATTGACGAGCTTGATGCTCGTAATATACCTCATTACACATACAAGCCCTATTCCAACCCTCGCAATACTGCAACGATGAAAGAGACGTGTAGAAACTCGTAACCACTCGCCAAATCAATAACTCATGGAGTCTCTCCGCTTGGTGAGAAGCATCACCTCATTCTGAACTGATTAGTGACATTTTCCCTCTAATATACACTACGCAAATCTGATTGCACTAATTCCAAGCCCAACAAACTCGTCTTACCCAGCACAAGCTGCTCGAGGAATGAGCCACCTCAAACACCGTCTAAAATATCATACAATATCATCAATGCGCCAACAAGCCACAACTCGAATATGACCAATAAGGAACAAAAAACTCGAATACAAGACTATCTGGCCTTCGCAACGAAAAAAAACAACCAAACTGATGCTATGAATCTATCTCAGAGATGTAAAACAAAAAACACCAAATAAGTATAAATAGCCATACTCAACATCTTATTGTTGCGGCGTGCATCCCGATCTAAACATTATACCCGTGACGGCGTGCCACCCGATCCACGCAACAATCAATAAGGAAATACTCATCGAGCCAAAATGCTCATACCCACGAAATGCTTGAATATCGACCACAAGAACACCAAATGCATAAACACAACTCTATGGTGAAAGATAGCGCACAAAACGCCAAGCACGATTAAGGTTCAATAAACGACCTGTATCTCGAGAGCCATCTCACTCACATAACACCACAAGCTACACAGGATCTCAACATACGTATGAATAATCAAGTTGTCTCACAACCCAAATAGTATAAAGAGTAGCACGTCAAATAGGCGAAGGCAGGAATATCATTCACCATGCCCGAAGACCCATCCATAAGAAATACTATGCCGAATAAGCATATATGATCTAGTATAGAATATACATTCACATTAGACCAACCCACATACCTCAATGCCGATTCTGATCATTCCCAAGTGGGTCTATAACCTCCTAAAGATCCACAATGACCTTATCCATGACACATATGATCAACCGTCAAATTAGGAACAAATTTCCACAGTCCGCAACCAAAGTAATAGAGTTCCTCTCCCATCCACGATGGTACTAGAATCTCCATAATTAATTTTAATCTCTACCACATAAATGGGTGACATGTCACACTTATACAATCATTTCGCGGGAGATACTCCCACGATCTTCCACCCCAGGTAGGAAAATTTGCACATCCATCTCTATCACAATCCTATTACTGTAATGCAAATCAAGAAGCCATAAATCAATACAAAATGCCTCATCCACAGAAAACCATTCTCAGGTGACACAAAAATAATGTCAACATATGCTAACCATTTGAAATATCTCCCCACTGGATCGCAACCTTGATCCTCAAATTCCAATTCCATACCGCTCACTACACCTATCATGCTGCTACGCGAGAGTACAAGAATTTCATCATAAATCCTAAACCACCACTGGAATAAAAATTTCATCAGCTAGAACAATTCACTTAACTAATTTTAGAAGAAAAATCGTGACACACAACCAACTTCCCATAGCCGCAAAAGACATAGAACTCAAGTCGTGTTCTAAGCCGTCATAACTCTTCTGAGACCCATTTACACATAATCAAAACCACCAGAAACAAATACCTCCAAATTAATCAAACTAAAAAGGCTATCAAGCCCGCACATAAAACCACGAAACACTTGTATTGCCTTACCACACCGAAGGAACTGATCATTTCCTTAACCATGCCGATCCAAACCACTAATAGGCTGACTCAGCTTCTTCTGATTTCCTCTTGACTTACCTTTAGAATCAATACCTATATTTAATCACATAACGGACCCCAATCAACAATTATCCCGAGTGACCCAAATCATGAGATCACGTCAGTTTAATACCATAATCCATTTCATACCCTCCTCATACAGTCTATAGTAACTCCAACTGATACACCTGCGCTGATTAGATCTCCTGCGAATCCGAAGCTTTTTCTCCTATTTTTCAAACAATGCACCGCAGACCCATTGATAACATAGAAATGCTCCAAGTACCCTTCCCACTCTACTACAAAACCCAATCCTCTGCCACATAAGAAACCTGAAAATCTTAAGCATCAGATCTAAATTCTCGAATCCACTGGAATCATTATTAAGAGTCGCCCACTCTGGTCTAGTCCTGATTATTTAACCAAAACACAAGTGCTCTGTTAGCACATGAGCACTCCAATGAAGCAACTGGATGAATACTTTCCCTCGTACATCACATCCATCAAATCCCGTACTCAAATCCCGGACTTTTTTGGTTGAACAATGTGCTGGGGAGTAAAAGTAATTTTTTGGCAAAGAAAGACATTTTTGTGGCCCACTATACGGTCGTAGAATCACTCTGCAGGCCGCATAATGGCCGCAGGGTGAAGCAGTAACTAGGCAACTTTGGAGGAAAGTCTGCGGGTGCATTATGCGACCGCAGAACAAGTCTGCAGTTTCGACCGCATAATAGGTCTGCGGGTCGTAGAATTGCCGCAGACCCAACCCGTATGTTCCAGTTCAGGGGCACCAATTGTGCAGCTAATTTGCAGACAGCATATTTGTCATGCCCCGACCTCAGGGAGCGCGACCAGCGCTCAACCGAGATACTCCGGTCAAGCAAGCCATTATAATACCTTCTACCCAACTCACTCATGAATAAAGAGAAGAATATATTTCATTAATAAGTCAATAACATGTCATATGAACAACACCGGTTCATTTTCATTAGTTACGTTATTAACAAGTCTTCAAAACAGTATGGTGTACAATCATAGTTAATGTGGATCAAATGAAACCATAACAATATTTTTAGTGTAACTTTCCCAAAATAAAACAGATACAACACACGCTATGTCTACAGAGCCTCTAATGCAACAAAAGAGAGCTATGACAGTGCCGACAACAAGCCCCGCTATACCTCAAAACGCTATGCATAAAGGAAAAAAGATGCAGCACCCTGAAATAAAGTGGGACCCACCGAATCAGCTGAGGAGAGAGTGTGTTGCTATCACTGATCAATACCACCTGCTATTGAACCACCTCTATCCATTAAAGATGCAGCGCCCCCAGCAAAAAGGGACGTTAGTACATATGAAGTAGTACTAGTATGTAAAACTAAACACCCTCTCAATAGAACGAACAACAGTAAATGGAAAATATAACATGAAATCAATAAAAGACTCAAATAGTTTCAAGGCGTAAAGTTAGGGGAAACATAAATTTCAAATAGTTTTCAATAATTAAAGTTGGGAGATCTTTAGCACCGATACAAGACCGTGTTCAAGCACGGAGTCCGATCTCAGCCCGACCAGCAAAGTCGTCTCACCCGGCATGTGCACTGACAATACCACCATGTGCGCATCATTGCGTCCAATCTCAGCCCGATCGGCTAAGCCGTCTCACCGCAATGTCGTGTGGGTCGACATCACATCACATCATGCTAGCAATAATCTCATCCCGTTTAAGGGAAAACATCTCAGCACACTAATCTCATCGCACATAAGTGGAAACTGTCTTATCACATTAACACGGGGATTTGCCCCACAATCACTTCTACACTAGCACGTGTAGTTTTGGGGTTAGGTTGTTCCGACCTACCCTTCCTCGGTGGCTAAACGATACTCTCAAGGTATTTATGGTAAAAAGTACTAACCACTCATTTCATATTCTTTTACATGTCATTCATTTTATTGGCATCATTGGCCATAACACGATATCATTCTTGGCATGTTGGCCGTATTTCTTAATTCATGCTCACTGTTTCACTTTATGTAATTATCATGGATAATCAGCAACAAGGGCTTTCAAATTAAGACTTTAAACACATACTTGAGCAACCTTAGGGTCTTAGGCACATATGACTTCTTACATAATTGACATGATAGCTTTCATAAAATTTCACGCTATTAAATTGTATCATAATAACACGCAGCCCATACTTAAACCACATTCTCAAACATTAACTCAACATAATAAGAATCTTTGGAATACATATTGAACACATAATTATTTTAACACAAGCCTTATTTGACAAAAATTCAATTTATAAAGAGCATCACGAGCTTTACAAGGACATTGCGGGGTTCAGTTTTAAGAGAAGAGTTTAGCCAACATACCTCTTGCCTCGAGCTTTTCGATTTACTACAATATTCTGGAAACCCTAGCCACTTAGTTCTATTTAGAGATATAGCAAAATTGAACACAAATTAGGAAGGAGTTTATAGCCAGCTCACTTGAGCATTTTATCAAACACTAGGTGTGCATTAAGG
Source organism: Nicotiana obtusifolia (assembly GCA_002018475.1). Taxonomy (NCBI): domain Eukaryota; kingdom Viridiplantae; phylum Streptophyta; class Magnoliopsida; order Solanales; family Solanaceae; genus Nicotiana; species Nicotiana obtusifolia. The sequence goes on along the minus strand of MCJB01000858.1, from coordinate 95,813 downwards.
TTTCAAGGTCCTCCTATGGTGGATTCTTTCACCCCACTACCCAATTCACCCAAAAGAGTTCAACAATCCTCCCACTACCCTTGATGGTGCATGCATGTAAGAATAAATAACTCGCACACCCAAGAATTGCTTGACTTATTACCTATTTTCAATTAGAATCACAATATTGAGGGCGATGGAGTAGAAACATACCTCTAGGATGAAGACCTAGTCAATTCTCCTTGCAAATTCTTCAACTTTGAGAAGGAATTTATGGATGATGAGCTTAGGAACTCCATATCTCACTCTATGTCATTCCCTCTCTCTACAAATATATGTTTTTCCCCTTTAAAATGATCCCCAAGGGTGTGTTATATGAACGGGGTGGGGTTCAAAAATTTAAAAAATAGGAGCCTCACAGGTCTGCGGTCGCATATGGGATCGCATAACGCTTCTGCGGTCCGCGCAATGGGCCGCATAATGGCCCCCAGAACTGGGCACTTTTGCCCCACTCTATGACTGCTCTGTGGTCCACATACCCATTATGCGGTCGCATAGTGTGCCACAGAACCTCCCTCCAAAAAGATTCATTTTGGGTCTGCGATGGGTTATGTGGCCCGCATAATGATTATGCGGCTGCATTATGGACCGCATAATGGTCCGAAATTTTGTCCAAATTTTTTTTCTTCGATCTGCGGCAGATCTGCGGTCCGCAGATTAGTTCTCGATCACAGACAAGACCGCAGAAATGCGCTGCATTTCCAAAACTATTCTTTTACTCCCAAACACTCTATTCAACACACATAAAACTTCTTCGGCACCATGAAACCTCGTATCTTAGGAAACCTTTTACGGGGCCTTACATCCTCCACCACTTAAGGTCATTCATCCTAAAATGAGGGCCAAAATCCGCCATTAGGAACCAACGTGACTCAACTGCTATGACACACACCAATAGTTCCCAAATTTCGACTAACTCCCTAAATTTCAAAAAATTTCGCTAGAGTTTCCCCTATAACTGGGCCTATCCACTTGCTAGAGAATCCCAAAAACCAATCCTAACATCACAACCACAACACAACGATGCAAAGTAATATGGAAACAACACCACCAATCATGCCATAAACATTGCATTACCAAGAGGGTGTATTCTTAATATAAGCTGTACAGGGGAAATTATGATTTGTAGAAAATTAGTTCTTAACATCATAGATACAATTACAATGCTATTCAAATAATTAGGGTACTTATTCTTCATTTCTTCCTCGGCCTCCCAGGTGGCTTCTTTGACTTGTTGGTTTTGCCATAACACCTTCACGGAGGCAATTTCTTTGTTCCTCAACTTTCGAACTTGCCTATAAGGAATGGCAACTCGAATTTCTTCATACGTCAATTCTTCGTTAACCTCAATAGTCTCAACCAGAACAATAAGCGACTGATCTCCAACCATCTTCTTCAACATGGATACATGAAACACCGGGTGCACTAAGGACATCTCTGGATGTTGTTCTAGTCTGTAAGCTACCTGGCCAATCCTTTGACTGATCCTGTATGGTCTGACATTCCTCAGACTCTATTTCCCCTTCTTACCAAACCGCGTTACACCCTTCATAGGGGAAACCTTTATGAACATCCAATCATCTTCTTTGAACTCCAAATCCCTACGACAAACATCTGAATAGGACTTATGACGACTCTGAGCAGTTTTCAACCACTCCTTAATGATCTAAACCTTTTCCATAGCCCGATGCACGAGGTCTGATCCTATCAACTTTGATTCCCCAATTTCGAACCACCTAATTGGTATCATATAAAGCCTCGAACGGTGCCATCGGAATGCTGGCATGATAACTGTTGTTGTAGGTAAACTCTATTTGCGGAAAATGATCATCCCAGCTACCTTTGAAGTCAAGAACACAAGCGCGTAACATATCCTCAAGCGTATGAATAGTCCGCTCTGCCTGCCCGTCAGTCTGCGGGTGAAAGGCTGTACTAAGATTCACCTGAGCACCCAAACCTTGCTAAAACTTCTTCCACAAATTAGCCGTCAACTGTGCCCCTCGATCTGAGATAATAGAAACTGGAGTGCCATGCAACCTAACTATTTCCTTTATGTACAACTAAGCATATTGTTCTACTGTGTCGGTAGTCTTAACAGGTAAGAAGTGTGCTGATTTCGCGAGTCGATTCACAATCACCCAAATTGGGATTTCTATGTTTTGTGCCAACCCACCAGGCCTTTTGGTTTTTGGCCTTCACTTGCTGACCACCACAAAGTCCGCTACATTCCTCTTCATATCGTTCCACCAATAGACCTCTCTAAGATCATGATACATCTTTGTAGAGCCCGGGTGCACACAATACCTAGAAATGTGAGCCTCGATCATGATTCTTTCCTGGAGACCATCCATATTTGGAACACATAGCTGCCCTTGGTACCTTAGGGACCATCATCACACCAAGAGAAAAGGCCATGGTCTTATGTTTTTGAATCCCCTACGTAAATTGTACTAACAATGGATCGTTGAATTACTTCTCCTTGACATCCACCACAAGCGACGATTCAGCCCTATTTTGTACAATCATCCCTCCTTCACTAGAATCCGCAGGACGAACTCCCAAACTAGCTAACCAATGAACCTCCTTGGCCAACCACCTTTGATATGCCTTCATGTGAGCTAACTAACCATAGATTTCCGGCTAAGAGCATCCACCACAACATTAGCGTTCCCCAGATGATATAGGATTACGATGTCGTAATCCTTGAGTAACTCATGCCATCTTCTCTGCCTCAGATTGAAGTCCTTCTATTTGAAAATATACTGAAGGCTCTTATGGTCCGTGAATATATCCACATGGACCCATACAAATTATGACGCCAAATCATCAATGCAAATACCGCCGTCGCAAGCTCAAGGTCATGTGTTGGATAGCTCTTTTCATGATTCTTGAGTTACCTAGAAGCATAGGCTATCACCTTGCCATGCTGTGTTAATACACACCCAAGTCCGATCCTTGAAGCATTGCAATATACCACAAATCCATCCGTAGACAACAGAGAGGCAAGAGTAGACAATCCCTCCATAAACTTCCTGTTATATCCAGCTAAGCCCAAGAAACTGCGAACCTCTATTGGAGTAGTAGGTCTAGGCAAATTCTTCACGGCTGAAATATTTTGAGGATCAACCTCAATTCCTTCTCTGAAGATGACATGACCCAAGAACGTGACAGATTCAAGCCAAAATTCACATTTCGAAAACTCTGGATATAACTGGTGCTGATGTAGAGTGTGCAGAACTGCCCTGAGGTGGTCTGCATGGTCCTCCCGACTTCGCGAATAAACGAGAATATCGTCAATAAGCACAATTACGAAGGAGTCGAGGAAAGGTTTGAAGACTCGGTTCATAAGATCCAAGAAAGTTGCTCGAGCATTTATTAGCCAAAATACATTACTAGAAATTCAAAGTGCCCATACCGGGTGCTTAAAGTTATTTTCGGAATATCCTACTCCTTGATCTTCAATTGGTGATATCCGTATCTTAAATCGATATTGGAGAAGTACTTGGCACCCTGCAATTGATCAAACAAGTCATCTATCCTTGTAAGCGGGTACTTATTTTTTATTGTAACCTTGTTGAGCTGCCGATAGTCAATACATATTCTTAGCGACCCATCCTTCTTTCCTACAAATAGAACTGGTGCGTCCCAAGGCGACACACTCGGAAGGGTGAAACCTTTCTCTAACAAATCTTTCAATTGTTCTTTTAGCTCCTCTAATTCTGCTGGTGCCATTCTGTAGGGTGAAATAGATAAAGGCTGTGTGCCTGGCATCACATCAATCCCGAAATCAATCTCCTTGTCTGGTGGGATCCCAGGGAGCTCATCCGGAAAGACCTCCGGAAATTTATTCAAAATAGGCACAGACTCAAGTGTAGGTGCCTCAGCATCAGTGTCCGTAACCCGGTCCAAATGGTAGATACATCCCTTGTTAATCATCTTTGTGGTCTTAAGGTAAGAAATAAACCTACCCTTTGGCACCACATTATCCCCCTTCCATTCAATCACTAACTCATTTGGAAATTCAAACCTAATTGTTCTAGTTCAATAGCCAAGCTTAGCAAAACATGAATAAACCAATCCATCCTCATTATTACATCAAAACCGACCATCCCTAATTCAATGAGATCGACCACGGTGTCTCGACCACGCACCGTGACAACATAATCCCTATAAACTCGCGCGGCCACAATAGACTCACCAACTGGAGTAGATACAGAGAATGGCTCATGGAGCTGTTCCGGTTCTATCCCAAATTACATAGCAACATAGGAAGTGACATAGGACAAGGTGGAACCGAGATCAATAAGAGCATACACATTATGAGATTGGACTGTCAATATACCTGTGACAACATCTGGAGAAGCCTCTGAACTCTAGCGACCCCTCATAGCATAGAAACAGATGGGTCCTCCCGAACTTTGTGTGCCACCACTAGCTGCACCACGCGCTGCGGGTGCTGGGGTGCCTCAAGATGGAGGAGGTGCTGCAGATGTAGTAGCTAGAAAACTGGCTGGTTGTGCTTGTACCTCTGCCCATGCTCTGGTGAGACGAACGACAATCCCTCTGAATGTGACCCCTCATACCGCACCCGTAGCATTTTGGCTGGTCTATGTAGCATGTCCCAAAGTGCATATTCCCGCACCTAGGGCATCCGGGCCTCCGCTGCTGCTGAAATCTCCCACTAGACCGACCCTGCTGGTAGGATCCCCTGTTGCCCTGGCTGTGCCTAAAATGGCTCCCCTATTGCTAACTAGGCCCTAATGGCGGTGCACTAACCGAAGACTGAGAAAAAGATTGGGATGACCCTGATAACCCTTCCTTGAAAGCTTTCCTACCACCACCACCACAACCAGAAGTACCTCTGAAGTTGCCCGCTGACCGAGCCTTGTTACTACTCTCTCACTCCATTCTATTTTTAGCTTGCGGGTCTCTGTGGCTATAGAAAATGACACCATCTTACCACTGTTCATATCGGAGTTCAAGGCAGTTGCAGCGACCTCGTTAATAACCAAGGGGCTAAGGCTCTGCACGAAACGGCGCACTATAGCCTCCATAGTGGGCAACATGTAGATGGCATATTTGGACAGGTCTCATATGATACTCCCACACACTCATGTTCCCCTGTTTTAGGTTCTCAAACTCGGTGGCATGGGCTGCCTTAGTCTCGGCAGGCAAGAAATGATCAATAAAAGCATCATCAAAGTCACTCCACGTTGCCGGAGGGCTCCCCTCCTCACGGGAATCCTCCCAGGAATCCTCCCACATTTCAAACCAAGAATAGGCCACCCCTTTCAGGCTGTAGGAAGCCAACTCTACTCCCTCTGTCACAATAGCACGCATAACTCAAAGAGTCTTGTGCATCTCATTAATAAAATCTCGGGGGTCCTCCTCAGGAACGGTACCTGTGAACACTAGAGGGCCTAACTAGAGGAATCTGTTCACTCTAGAACTAGTTGAATCCCCTGGCTGACTAGAAGAAGTGGGTGCAACATTTGATCTCTAGGCCTGGGAAGCCACTATCAGAGCCAACATCTTTATGGCTCCCCTAAGATACCCATCGGATACACCGGGACCGGAAGCTGGGGCTAGAGTTGGAACTAGAATATCAGTTGGAGGGATTGTTGCACCCTTAGTAGGTGCATGAACTGGTGCAGTCTGACTAGGTGTAGTAGAATTAGGCAATGTAGTAGTTAGAGGAATATTCTCACCCCTCGGGTGCTCACCTGCATCTTCAAGTAAAGGGTCAACTGCCACTCCTGGGGTGGCATTAGCTCCTTGGCCAGTTCTTGCTTTCTTCCTAGACGCCATATAACAAAAATTAGAGCAATGCACGAGATAAAGGAGGAACAATCTTACCATTAGCTTTATTGCACGATCTAGAATATCAAAGAAGGGTATTATTTCTAAATGCCCAGATAGCCTCCTAATTATAGATATTGTCGACAACACACTGATAAGAAGGACTCTATTAGACACGACTCCGAGACATCCTATGACACTTTAAAACCATAGGTTCTGATACCAAGTTTGTCACGCCCCGACCTCGGGGAGCGCGACCGGCACTCAACTGAGATACCCCGGTCAAGCAAGCCTTTACAATACCTTCTACCCAACTCACCCATAAATAAACAGAAGAACAGATTTCATTAATAAGTCAATAAGAAGTCATATGAATAACACCGGTTCATTTCCATTAGTTATGTCATTAACAAGTCTTCAAAACAATACATTGTACAATAACAGTTAAAGTGGAAGGGATGATACCATTACAACATTTATAGTTTAACTTCCCAAAAAAAAATAGATACAACCCACACTATGTCTATAGAGCCTCTAACAGGAATAAAAGAGTGCTATGACAGTGCCGGCAATAAGGCCCCAGCTATACTGCAAAATGCTATGTACAAAGGATAAAAGATACAGGACCCCGAGGAGAGGGTGTGCAACTATCACTGACCAATACCACCTGCTATGAAACCACCTGCCTCCATTAAAGATGCAGCGCCCTCGGGAAAAAGGGACATTAGTACATATGAAATAGTACTAGTATGTATAACTAAACACCCTTCAATAGAACGAGCAACAGTAAACGGAGAATAAAACATGAAATCAATAAAAGACTCAAACAGTATCAAGGTGTCAAGTTAGGGGAAAAGTAAATTTCAAACAGATTTCGGTAATTTAAGTTGAGAGATCTTTAGCACCGATACACCATTGTGTTTTAGTACGGGGTCCGATCTCAGCCCGACCGGCAAAGGCGTCTCACCTCGAGACGTACACTCACAATACCACCATGTGCGCGGCATGGCGTCCGATCTCCGCCCTATCGTCTAAGCCGTCTCACCATAATATCATGTGGGTCGACATCACATCACATCCGCTAGCAATAATCTCATCGAATTAAAGGGGAAACATCTCAACACACCAATCGCATCCCAGATAAGGGGAAACAATCTCATCAAATTAACACAGGGATTTGCCCCACAATCACTCCTACAACGGCACGTGTAGTTTCGGGGTTAGATTGTTCCAACCTACCCTTCCTTGGTGGATAAACGATACTCCCAAGGCATTTAATGTGAAAAGTACTTACCACTCATTTCGTATTCTTCTACATGTCATTCATTTTATTGTCATTAATAGCCATAACATGATATCATTCTCGGCACGTTGGCCGTATTTCTTAATTCAAGCTCACTGTTTCACTTTCCGTCATTATCATGGATGATCAGCAACAAGGCCTTTCAAATAAAGACTTTAAGCACATACTCGAACAACTTTAGGGTCCTAGGCACATATGACTTCTTACACAATTGACATGATGGCTTTCATGAAAATTCACGTTTTTAAATCGTAACATAGTAACACATATTCCATACTTAAACCACAATCTCAAACATTAACTCAACATAACAAGAATCTTTAGAATATGTTTTGAACGTATAATCATTTCGACATAAGGCTTATTTGTAAAAAAAATCAATTTATAAAGAGCTTGACAAGACTTACAAGGACATTGCAGGGTTCAATTCCAAGAGAACAGTTTAGCCAACGTACCTTGCCTCGAGCTTTTTTATTTACTACAATATTTCGAAAATCTTAGCCACTTCGATCTATTTAGAGGTATAGCAAATTGAACTCAAATTAGGAAGGAGTTCATGGTTCAAGCTCATTTGAGCATTTTATCAAACACTAGGTGTGCATTAAGGTTTCAAGGTCCTCTTATGGTGGATTCTTTCACCCCACTACAAAAAATTCACACAAAAGAGTTCAATAATCCTCCAACTACCCTTGATGGTATATGCATGTAAAAATAAACAACTCCCACACTCAAGAATTTCTTGACTTATCAATTAGAATCACGAAATTGAGGGCTATTGACTAGAAACTTACCTCTAGGATGAAGACCTAGTGAATTCTCCTTGCAAATTCTTCAACTTTGAGCAATAATCGATGGATGATGAGCATAGGAACTCCCTCTCTCACTCTATGTCACTCCCTCTCTCTAAAAATATATGTTTGTCCCCTTTAAAATGATCCCCAAGGATGTTTTATAACAATGGGGTCGCGTTCAAAAATTAGAAAAATAGGAGGCCCGTCACTGGTCTGCGGTCGCATATGCGACTGCATAATGCTTCTGCAGTCCGCACAACGGGCCGCATAATGGTCCTCGAAATTGGGCACTTCTGCCACACTCTGTGACTGCTCTGCGGTCTACAGACCCATTCTGCAGCCGGATAATGCACTGCAGAACCTCCCTCAGGAAAATTTCATGTTGGGTTTGCGATGGGTTATGCGGCTAGCATAATGATTATGCAGTCGAATAATGGACCGCATAATGGTCCGAAATTTTCCCCGAGACGTACACTCACAATACCACCATGAGCGCGGCATGGCGTCCGATCTCGGACCGATCGGCTAAGTCCTCTCACCACAATGCTGTGTGAGTCGACATCACATCACATCTTGCTAGCAATAATCTCATCCCATTTAAAGGGAAACATCTCATCACACCAATCTCATCCCACATGAGAGGAAACAGTCTCATCACATTAACATGGGGATTTTTCCCACAATCACTCCTACACCGGCACGTGTAGTTTCGGGGTTAGGTTGTTCTGACCTACCCATCTTCAGTGGCTAAATGATACTCCCAAGGGATTTATTACGAAAAGTACTTACCACCCAATTCGTATTCTTCTACATGTCATTCATTTTATTGGTATCATTGGCCATAACAAAATATTATTCTTGGCACGTTGGCCGTATTTCTTATTTCATGCTCACTGTTTCACTTTCCGTCATTATCATGGATGACCAGCAACAAGGCCTTTCAAATTAAGATTTTGAAAACATGCTTGAGCAACTTTAGGATTTTAGGCACATATGACTACATACACAATTGACGTGATATATTTCATAAAAATTCTCGCTTTTAAATCGTAACATAGTACACACGTCCCATACTTAAACCACATTGTAAAATATTAACTCAACCTCACAAGAATCTTTGGAATACATGTTGAACGCATAATTATTTCGACACAAGGCTTATTTGACAAAAATTCAATTTATAAAGAGCATCATAAGACTTACAAGGACATTGCGGGGTTCAATTCCAAGAGAAAAGTTTATCCAACATACCTTGCCTTAAGCTTTTTATTTCACTATAATATTCCGGAAATCCAAGCCACTTCGATCTATTTAGAGATATAGAAAAATGGAACAAAAATTAGGAAGGAGTTCATAGTTCCAGCTCACTTGAGCATTTGTTTTCAAACACTAGGTGTGCATTAAGGTTTCAAGGTCCTTCTACGGTGGATTCTTTCATCCCACTATCCAAAATTCACCCAAAAGAGTTCAAGAATCCTCCCACTACCCTTGATGGTACATGCATATAAAAATGAACGACTCCCACACCCAAGAATTAGGCATTTCTTCCTCACTCTGTGACTGCTCTACGCTCCGCAGACCCATATTGCAGTAGCATAATGCGCCGCAGAACTTCTCTGCGATGGGTTGTGCAGCCCGCATATTGGGTCTGCGATGGGTTGTGCAGCCCGCATAATGATTATGCGGCCGCATAATGGACCGCATAATGGTCTAAAATTTGCCCCAGTTTTCTGCTTTGATCTGCGGTAGATATGCGGTCCGCAGATTAGCTATGCGACCGCAGACTGGACCGCAAAAATGCCTTGCATTTCCAAAAATTTTCAATTCTGCGACTGCAGATCTGCGGACCGTAGATCGGAGGAAATTATGATTTGCAGAAAATTAGCTCTTAAGATCATAGCAACAATTACATTGATATTCAAATAAATTAGCGTATTTCTTCTTCATTTCTTCTTCGACCTCCCAAGTGGCCTTTTCGATTTGTTAGTTTCGTTGTAACACCTTCAGGGAGGCAATTTCTTTGTTCCTCAACATTCGAACTTGCCTATCAAGAATGGAAACTAAAATTTCTTCGTACGCCAATTCTTCATTAACCGGAATAGTCTCAATCGGAACAGTAAGCGACGGATCTCCAACCACCTTCTCAACATGGATACATGAAACACAAGGTGCACTAAGGACATCTCTGGAGGTAGTTCTAGCTTGTAAGCTACCTGGCCAATCCTTTGACTGATCCTTTATGGTTCAACATACCGCAGACTCAATATTTCTTTCTTACCAAACTGCATTACACCCTTCATAGGGAAAACCTTTAAGCACACCCAATCAACTTCTTTGAACTCCAACTCCCTACGATGAACATCTAAACAAGACTTCTGATGACTCTGAGCAGTTTTAAACTGCTCCTTAATGATCTTAAACTTTTCCATAAATCTTCTTCAGCAACACAAAACCCCAGGTCTTAGGAAAAATTTTATGGGGCCTTACAATATCCATTCTGCGGTGACTATGCGATCGCATATCGTGTTTCAGAGATTCTTTATTCTGGCTTTATAAACCCGACCCCATTTATATAGAATAATGTTAAGGCTCATTTTATTAGGTTCAAACTCATATTTTAGTGAGAGAGAAAGGTGGTCTAGAGTGGGAAGGGGAGTTCCAAGTCATTTGTTCATCAATCTTTGTTCAAACCTTGAAGATTTCTCTAGGGTAACTCACAAGGTCTTCAACCAAAAGGTAAGATTCTGCACCCTAACCCTTAATTTCGGAATTTAACTAAAAATGGGTAATTAGTAAAGCAATTCTTGGGTGTGGGAGTTGTTTATTTTACATACATGTACAATCTAGGATAGTGGGAAGATTGTTGAGCTCTTTTTGATAAAAATTGGGTAGTGGGGTGAAATAATCCGCCATAGGAGGACCTTAAAATGTTAATGCATGCCGAGTGTTTGGTGAAATGCTCAAGTGAGCTAGAATTTTGAATTTCTTCCTAATTTGTGTTCAATTTATCTATATCTCTACATAGATCGAAGGATCTCCATAATATTTTAGTAAATTAAAAAGCTCGAGGCAAGGTATGTTGGCTAAACGCCTCTCTTAGAATTGAATTTCCGCGATGATCTTGTATGTCCCGAATTGTCCATTATGAATTGACTTTTCTGAATAAGTTTGACGTCGGATGATGTATATATATGAATATGTTCGAATGTGTTCCGGAACGTTCTTTTTATATTGTGCTATTCTTCGGGAGAGTATTTGAAGTATGAGTATATATTAAAATGTCGTGACTTCAAGTTAAGTCCAAATGAAAGTGATCACATCAAATTATATAAGAGATCGTATGTGCCTAAGACCCTAATTTGCTCAGGTATGTGTTTAAAGTCTTAATTTGAAAGGCTTTGTTGTTGATTATCCATGATAATGATTGAAAATGGAATAGCGATCTTGAATTATGAAGTGCGGCCAATGTGCCAAGCATAATATTGCGTTATGGCCAATAATGCCAATCAAATGAATGACATGTTAAAGAATATGAATTGAGTGGTAAATACTTTTAAGAATAAATGTCTTGGGAGTATCGTTTAGCCACCAAGGAAGAGTAGGTCGGAACAACCTAACCCCGAAACTACACGTGCCGGTGTAGGAGTGACTGAGGGGTAAATCACCGTGTTAAGGTGATAAGAGTGTTTCCCCTTATATGGGATGAGATTGGAATGTTGAGATGTTTTCCCCTTAAATGGAATGAGATTATTGCTAGCGAGATGTTATGTGATCTCGATCCGCACGACATTGTGGTGAGACGGCTTAGCCGATCGGGCTGAAATCGGACGCCATGTCGTGCAGATAGTGGTATCGTGAGTGTATGTCTAGAGGTGATATGGCTTAGCTGGTCAGGCAGAGATCGGACTCTGTGCTAAAACATGGTGGTATATCGGTGTTAAAGATCTCCCAGCTTAATTTACGGAAACCTATTTGAACTTTACCTTTCCCCTAACTTGACACCTTGATATTGTTTGAGTCTTTTATTGAATTCATGTTTTATTCCTCCATTTACTGTTGCTCGTTCTATTGAGAGGGTGTTTAGTTTTACATACTAGTACTATTCCATATGTACTAACGTCCCTTTTTGCCGAGGGCGCTGCATCTTTAATGGATGGAGGTGTTTCCATAGCAGGTGGTATTGATCAGTGATAGCAACACACCCTCTTCTCAACTGATTTGGTGAGCCTCACTTCATTTTGGGGTCCCGAGGATGACTTGTGTTCGGTTGGGCCACCAATCATGCCAAACAATGAAACCTCCTCAACGTTAAATATGAAGAGCAAGCATAACTCTAATGCGCATGTTTTTGTTCCCAGAAAGTCTCCAGGTGGTAATTCAATGCTGGGAGATCAACAAGCAATTAAGTTTGTGCAAAAAACAGTAACTGGACAGCAGCAACTTTGCGATAGTATACCAGCTATTATGGCAGACGATCAAAGGCTATTGAATGCTTTGGAGAGTAAAGATGCAGATTTGTAGTTAGTAGACTCACCAACATTGCCAAAAAATGGCAGCACTTCGCTTTTAAGGCTCAAAAGAATGCTTAATTCGAAGTCTCCAGCTATTGTTCCTTCGAATTCACCAGTTGTTACTGCAATTGTTCAAAAAGTAGTAACACCTACAAAGGTTGGACAGCAGCAAATTGATACAAGCAATCAAGCTATTTCTCTGGAAGATAAGATACTCCTGGACGCATTGGTAAGCTCTAAACTTCTAAACACGTTAATTCCATGTCAATCTTTTAGCACACGTCAGAAAAAATCAGGGTAAGAACAATAATGCTCAATTTAAAGCTTCAACAACAAAGTTTAATGCCATGGTTGCGAAAAGGCATGAACCATTAGGTATGGTTGCACAAAGACTTACTAATCAACAACTAGAGAACAACTTACGTGTTGACTTTTATGAAGAAGGTGAGGAAGAAGATTTAGTTGATTATTGTCAAGCACATGCGGCTAGAAGTGGAGATTAATCTCCTACCAAAGTGGAAAAAAAGTAATCAGACACACACAAGGAAGAATAGTTGGGTTGGTAAATTGAATGAAGGAGTAACACTTAGGCTACTCCCAATGAGGGTTGCAAAGCAAAAAAGGGCAACCCCGACCACGTCTACAAGGTCCACTCGATCTAAGAAGAAATGAAGAATTTTGAAGAATTATTGAACATAGTTGAAGAGGAATTAAAGGAGCTAGAAATAGAAGAACTCACAAGTTTGAAGAATGAGTTATTTTTTCATTTTCTAAGTATCAATTCATGTAATATCATCACAGAGTATGTTATAAACTCTGCGATGATCATAGAATATTTAGTTCGTTCTAGTTCTTATTTTTAACATGCTTGCTTGTAGATGAGGTTGTTCATGCCTCAATAGGAATTGTAAGGTAAGGTCTAGCGCGATATGCGTTTGCTTATTCCAATGCCTTTGGGAAGTATCCAAACGGCTATACGATCATTCGCCCTCGTGAGACTTCGCCGGCAGCCATCCTCATCATGAGGCTGCTACTTCAAGGCAATGGAGGTACTTAGTCTTGATTACATAGCCAAGGCATAGAGACAACACTTCTGTAGCTTTTGCCCCCCTTACTTGTACTCTTCCTTTGTGGTTCTTTTTTTCTTTTTTTATTAATAAATAACTGCTGGGCAGCACGCCTAGTAGTATAATTTGCTTAAAAAAATAAAAAAACCACCATCTTAAAAACATGGGTTCAATAACATGTACTCTTTTATTTTGTCTATGTACATATGGATATCAGTGTAATTTAATTAGCTTACGTTGATAATGATCTTTTCCCATTCGGTAGAAAGGTTTTACCTATTGGGTAAAAGAGGTGTCATGTCACATATTTTGTCACATCAATTGTCATGTCACATCAGATATAGTCAAGACATATGATTTTATTGAATTTGCTTCGTATTTTAAAATAAATTCTACCGGCTTCCATAAAATTATTAGACAGTCTTTCATTTGAAAAATGATTATTTAATTAGGTAATCTTGCAGTACTTGTTAAATACTAACTACTACAATAACATTGTAGTAATAATTATTATTTTCTAAGGATAATAAATGTATAGAAAATAGAAAATCCTAGTATATGAAAAGTAGGACAATTATCAATAAATTATTTTTAATTTTAGAAAATGCACAAGAGTTGTAGAATTTAACTAATTGAATTAAAATGATAAAAATTCATGTATTTTGTAAAAAAAAAGAGGAATAATTATCAATAAATTGCATTAATGTTAAAAATGAGCAAAAATGCTATATTTTACTATTTTATGACTAGGAAGCCTGCGGAAGTAATTTTACATGTTAAAGTTGAATGTCAACACTACCAAACTGACCTATTTCTTCGAACCCCTCTCCACTTGCCTTCAAGTTAACATTTCTCCTTGCCAGTACGCCACGATCATTAACCAAAGCTCGCCACAAGAGATCCTAGCATGAAACCACGTCGCTCTGAAGCCCATAAGCCACTGTATTCCCACTTAAGCACCCAAAAATCTGCATCCGAGATACTCACTCTGAAGAGACCTTATGCGAACCTAAAATTATTTTTATTTAACCTCTCTAATATTGAAATGTAAAATCCATAATGATATTGAAATATCACGAGTCCTGATACCATCCAATGCAAATCTCAGATCTTAGCCATTTGCAAATCCGGAAATTCCTCAATTACCACGTATGAATCTTGGACTCATTAGAACCTTCTCGAGAGTCATCCACTCTGCTCAAATCCCCATTACATCCCCAAAACGAGCTGAGCGACTTGTACTCTATTAGCACATAATTACCTTAAGAAGTACTCCTCAACTCTAAGCAACCGAGGGAATCCCTATTCCATGCACGCTACCTCCACCACGAATAACAAACCCGAATCTTTCCAAGATTTCCAATATGGCCATAAGGTATAGCACATCATGCATCCAACAATTTCTTTGCTCGTCGTCCTCGAAGACAACCTCTACAAGTCATAACTGATCCACTAGTATACCTCAGACCAATGCTAACATAAAACATGACCATGCAATATGATCGTAGAAAGAAGGCTCCCTTACTTGGCTTAAAGCAATATAACATAGCATCTGCTAACCCACAACACCTTTACTCCATAATTGCCACAATCTCGCATCATTATCCAGCCAAATCCTTCATACATTCATAGCTACAATCATAAAATACCACAACCCTTCCTAAGCGCATACCCATCTTCGTGACAGTCGTGCAACTCCTTCAAGCGATCCAAATCAAAATTGTAGCATCTACACACCCCACTGGTAGAAAGAAAACTTTTAACAGAAACATCATGGAAATCACACAACCTCAGACCATTCCGCGGCAGAAAACCCACTTGTTTAGCCTCAAACAGACATCTATCTATGACTATAATAGTCGTAACCACAACTCCATCACTAAATCTTCTTGAGTCTGAACTCGCCAGCAAGACATAAGAATCCACTTTTTTCCAAAAATAAGCAACTGAAGGGTCCTTCAACACACACGACTTGAACTTATACAACAGATCAAGACAGAAACCAAGTTCTCATAGTCCTTTCACAGTCTAAGCGAAATTCCTTTTGGTCACATCCAAACCATCTAAGCAATACGCAATCACATAATACTCACTATATAGCTATCCAACCACTCACTGAGCCAGCAATCCTACTTCTAGGGACACTACCAAACACATAAGTCCAAAAGCACATGCTCACACAATTGAAATCGCCAAGCCCAAGCCGCAGTCTAAACCTGGCCTCATGTCCTCCAGCCTAGCGAAACTCCACAAGACATAGAACATATCTCGCACCTCATCCATGACATCACAAGTCGTCAGCGCACAACTAATATCAAGTGCTCAACATAACATACGAGTGAGCGGACGGGATTCAAAGAGATATGCTTCAAGTTGAATCAATGGCGCAACATAAGGAAAGAAAGATGGGATGTTTTTCCTGGATGGCCTGTAGCCTCTCGAAGATAGTTATGGACATCATCATACCGATCTACAAGACTCTACTAGACTATTGCTCATGACTCGTACAACCTATGAACCTAGAGCTTGGATACCAACTTGTCACGATCCAAAACCTAACTAGTCACGATGGCACCTAACCTAACAATCTAGCTAAGCCAAATAACAATCAACAAAGTTCTAATAAAATAAAAGCGGTCAAAAAATGAAATAACATAATTTCAATAAAACATCCCAAGGACTGGTAGTACAAGTCATGAGCCACTTAGACTTAGGTTTACAAAACTGATATAATTAAATACAACATCTATTTGGAATATACATAAATAGAATTCAAAACTGATATGGCTACCAAGGACAAGTGGTAGCCATATCCGAAACACAGGTATGTTATATACGCGTATATCATATATATATGGGATATGGGGAAAGGTTTGGTGTTATATACGCACCACCACCTGATCAACTGGTATACGTTGATGATTTCGCCCACAAAGGTCGAGATGATATGATGGGATGCCCTCAGAGGTTTGATGATGTTATGTACGTATATACCTATGCATGATGTGACATTTATATGCATGTGCATGACATTATAAATGTTTAATGATTCACAGAGCTATTCAAACTTACATGTTGAGTTCTTTACTCTATGTTCTTTTCATGTCTTTTATATACTGCTTTAATGCCTTACATACTCTACACTTTATTTGTAATGACGTTCCATTCGCCTGGGGACGTAATGCCCGCAGGTCCTAATGGACAAGTTTAAAGTCCTCCTAGTTGGCTATCATCTCAACAGAAGGTGTTGTTGCACTCTAGGTCCTCCGAACATGCCTATTTGGTCAGTATGATTTGGACATGTATTGATTGGTATGGCGGGGCCCTGTCTCGACCTTTATGACATTTATGTACTTTTAGAGGCTCGTAGATAGATGACATATATATGGATACTTGTATGGCCTTGTCGGCCTATGTTTTGAGTGTACAAAAGTTCATGTCGGCCGTATAGGCCTGTATGTCATGTGTATAAGTTTGTATATCATGTTGGGTCGTCCTATGTCTAGTATTCCCTTTTGTTTTATGCCGATTATCTCATGACGGCCCTTCTGGCCCACTTACCAATGATGGTGTGCTAAGAAAGATACGTTATGTTGGTACTGGTTGAATAAGGCACCGTGCGCCCATCGTGGCCCTCTGATTTGGGTTGTGACACCGCTAACCATTCAAAATCCACCCGAGGCCCCCGGGACCTCACAAAATATACAAACAAGTCCTAATACACGATACAAACTTATAAGAGGCCTCAATTCACATAGAACAACATCACAAGCACGAATCATACCCCAATTAAAACTAATGAATTTTCAACTTCTACAATCGACACCGAAACCTATCAAATCAACTCCGATCGACCTCAAAATTTTCTCACAGGTCATAAGTGACACAACGAACCTATTCCAACTTCCAGAACTAAAATCTGAGCCTGATAACTACAAAGTCAACTCTCGGTCAAACTTTTAAACTCTCCAAAGGTCTATTTCTCCAACTTTCGTCAATTCAAGCCAAAATCATCTACGGACCTCAAAATCAATATCCGGACACACTCCTAAGTCCAAAATCACCATAGAGAGCTATTGGAACCACCAAAGGCCATTCAGGATTCATTTACACATAAGTCAACATCCGGTTAACTCTTTCAACTTACGCTTCCAACCATGGGATTAACTGTCCCAATTAATTCTGAAACATCACTCAAACTAAACCAACTACCACGGAAAGTTACATAACAACAAACAAACATAGAATAGCCAATAAATGGGGGAAATGGGGCTACAACACTCAAAACGAGTGGCCGGGTCGTTACAGTATGCCTATGTTACGTGTTCTTTTTTCTACCAACCCATGTTGTACATGCTTTCATAGATGCCCATGTTGTACATGCTTTCATATATTCTTTGTCACATGCTTATGGTACTCCTTTATTGAATTGTCATCACTTTTCTATCGACTCTTGGTCGTGCACAATCACACATAAGTCACGCGAGCCTTCTTTCGAAACTCTCTAGTTTCAGAGATTGGCATACAAGGTTAACTACGTACCATCTCATAGTTGTCCTTAACTCAGGCTCTAAGCTAGGTAAATCTACTCTTAGAATTCCTAGGTCACTGTACATATGATCTTGCAGCATGCTTTACCTGGATTAATTGATACATATCCTTAGCTTGCTACATATTCTTTGTATGATGTACGTTCTTAATCTGCTACATATGTCTTCTACTTGTTATCCAGAACTAGGTCCTCCTTGTCTGACTAAACTCTAGTTGACTTGTAATGAACCTTTGACCATTCAAATACATATGCCTATTCCGGTCTTCATCACTATCCCAATAATCATACATCATCTGTATTCTACCAGCCTTTTCAAAGATACGTCGATTAAGCTTGGAACGTCTTCATTGATTCGATGTATCCTTCTTAATCAAACTTCATATTTCACTGACTTCCATCATTTGAAGCGGATCCATGCGCTATGCTACCATATATCTCTTATTCGAGAGTTACCAGTCTCCACCCACCCACCCAAGAATTCTCATTCAAATTTACACTTCTTCTTAAGGAACAACCACCCATACAAAATAACCATACATATCACATAGTTCAAGAAGATTTCCTGAACTACGTTTTGACCTGATCCCTTCCTTAGCAGGATACATAGGCAACCATACATAAGAGTTTGGTCTCCCCAGTGTTTCAAAGTAATTTCCTTAGTACTGGAAATTGGGGCAGTTATTTTGAAACAATGCAATGGTGCTCTCACCCTAGAAATCTCCGAGAGTGTCAATGAAATTTCACCCAAAATCCATACATCAAAATACCATGCCAACCTAATGCTGACCTTCTTTCGACTTGAAACCCAAGATAAGGGATGCAAGTCTTTTCTTCAAACATCTGGCTATGGAGTCATGGTGTTCACTCTTCCTTCCCAAAAAGATCCAATACAAGTCAATGCATTTTGTTACAGGGGCAGGTTGTTAGTCAGCCTCCGAGAAGTGTCATGCTCGCACGACTCGGACACAAAGAAGAATAAGCATAGCCGCAAGTCACCACGAATCAATTTCCCTCCCTCGAATTAAGCAATTTCTTTTGATGCAGAATGGACAACACCATGCCCTAAAATATCGTGGAATGCTAACATTGCGTTCCCCATCACAATTAGATACACCACTGGTTGCATGACCCAACTATGCAACCCTCTTAATTTTATAACTTCACCTAAGAGGAACTCTAACATTTTGTTCTCTGAGTTTTGTAGGTACATCATCCCGGGCACTTCAAGCGAGATAACATCTTGTCTCGGATTTGGTGTAGCATCTGTCAGATAATCAGGGGAGTAGTAGTTTTACATGAACTCCATAATTTTTCATGACTTCCCTACTCTCACCACTTTTCTATATTCGGATCATAACATCGTTCCCGATTGTCAACCAGGGACGATCGTCAAATGATCATGTCGACAGCCAAAAGGTGTATCTCTTAGAGACTGCACGAGAAATAACATCTGACATCGCACATCGTGGAACATTAACGGAATAATCAGGGGAGTGTTAGTTACAATTCTTAATTCCATTATTTTGTGACAGCACTATTCTCACAATATTTCTATATCTTGATCAGATTATCGCCCCGGCTAATAGCCGAGAACGATCACCAAAGATTTTTGCGGAAAATTAGAAGGTCGTAAATAAACATCCCTGCAGTCAATTGGGAGACAACCGCAACAACTATCTCGCAAGCAGCTAGGGGCACCGAGGCAACTACTCGAAGGATCAGCTGGGGCACATCTTCTAGAGGAGGACACTCTTCAACTCCAGAGATACCACACCCAATCATGGGTACGATGAGGCATCGCTCCGAGTTGTCTATATCATTGCATTTCATACATATCTTAGAAGCAATTAATATAGTTCGTTGCAATGCCTTGAAATAGGAGAGTAAAAGAAGTGTTGAAATCCGTACATATCACATACTCCAATCTTCACGAACTACGCGTACTTGATTCTCGACCTTTTGTCAAGATACGTAGGCAACCTGTAATGGGTGTGGTTTTTCTCGTCCTTAACTGGACGAAGTTTGGCCACTTGGGTCATAGTTGACCGCAGATCTTTATGAAAAATCATTTCCAAAATGTCAAAAAAATAAACATATACACTTCTTCCTCTGTTGCTTCTCTAGAAGTCTCCCCGTGAGATATCAACATCAAAATCCAAAATATCATCCTCTTTCCTTGAGGAAATTCAAAATCTAAAAACATCACCCCTGTATCTCTAAACTCCACGAATTACACCTGACCTGATTCTCATTTCAACGAGATATGTAGGCAACCTTCGAGTTCCGTCTCATTTTTTAAGCAAAATTTAAAAAATATCTTCAATCAAGGACTCTTCACGGGTTCGATTTAATTTTTTCAAAAAAAAAAAACATCAATCCAAGACCCTTCTCGGGGTTCAGCCACATTTTTCAAAAAGAAATAAATTCAAAAAAAATCAATCAAGGACCCTTCTTGGGTTTGATCTCATTTTTCAAAAACCAAAAAATAATACCATCATGCAGAGATCTTATATCCTGTCGAATCCTCCTATCGTGTGGAGAGAGATTCATTTCATTTTCCCGTTCAATGCTACTATAAGGAATGGTACACATCCCGTCATTTTACTTTCGTGTCAGCGATCCAATACAGAACGGTACCCAGCCCCGTCTAACAATAAATGCTCTTAATGGGCGGCGGACGGCTGGTGCAACAGTTGGTGCTGTAATCATAAGCTGATGACCTTGTTGTACTGCCTTTCCCCAAAGCCTCAGATGACCAAGATCCCCACATTTGAAACAACCTCTTGGTGCGGAAGATGACTAACCCTGAGCCTGACTCTAGGGACTTGAACTCCCACTGGAGAAACCCTGAATAGCTGACGGGCGGTAGGAGCTCTCGGGAATCGCGCTAAAATAGGGCCGCACAGGAGCACCCCAAGAAGGCGGCGGTGTTGGATAGGTGGGCCTGCTAGACTTGCCCCTCATAAACTGACCTCTGTCCTCAGACGGAGCACCACCGAACCTTTCAGAATATCGAAATCGCTTGTCCCTCGACATCTGCTCTCAGCCCTGCTGACGAATACACTCGATCCTCCGAGCTATCTCCCCAACCTACTCTTAAGGAGTTTCCATCTCAACCTCTCGGGCCATAGTGACCTGGATACCATAGTGTAAACCTGTAATAAACCTCTGCACTCTCTCTACATCAGTGGGGAGTATCATAAGTGCATGGACAGACAACTCAGAGAATATCGCCTCATAGTCGGTCACAGACATCTGACCCTACTGAAGCTTCTCAAACTGACCCTGTAACTCTTCCCTCTGAGAGGGTGGGATATGTCTCTCCAGAAAGAGATGTATGAACTGGTCCCAAACAACGGAGGAGAACCTATTGATCTGCTGAGAAGATAGGACTGCCACCATCTAGGGGCCCTGCCCTCTAGCTGAATGGAGGAATAGTCTACACCGTGGGACTCCAATACCCTCATATTGTGCAGTATGTCCCTGTAGGGGTCTGTGCTCCCCCTCTCGCCTGAGATATGGCTGGGTCTGCTGGAAATAAACCAGCCTGCATCATAGAATCCATGAACCCTAGCATACGGTTCGTAACCTCCTAGAATCCTGTTGCGGACATGAAATCTGCCAGGGTCGGCTCCGCTGCAGGCACCTCACCCTACTCCTCAATAACAGGATTCTCCACTAGATCCACTGGTGGCACAACTGGAGCAACTCTAGGACGCCATCATCCTTTTGCGCGAGCTGGAACCCTCTCTCGACCTTTGCCTCGGCCTCTAGAATAGGGGGAGCAGCTCCTCCCTGGTTGGGTACATCTGCCACGCGCGTTCTCACCTTCTGTGAGAGAATAAGAGAAAGATACTTAGCACAACATCAACTGCACGATAGGAGATGAAGAAACAAAAAATTCCTAACACCCTATAGCCTCTCGAAAATAGGTACAGACGTCTCCGCACCGATCCGTAGGACTCTATGGGGCCTACTCATGACTTGTGAGACCTACGTGAACCTAGTGCTCTGACACCAAATTGTCATGATCCAAGTCAAAAATCATCATACGAACCTATTGGGACCGTCAAATCCCGATTTCGAGGTCGTTAGCTCAAAAGGTTGACTCATGTCAAACTCAACCATTTTAAGCCTCTATTATGGAAATAAATGTTCTGATTTCAACCCGAACCCTTTCAAACCCGAACAACCATCCCCGCAAGTCATAAAATAGCAAAAGCACATACGGGAAGTCTTAATTAGGGAAACATGAATCTAGAAAGCAAAACGACTGGTCGGGTCGTTACAGTTAATCTCGTTGTTCACTATTAACAGATGATTGATTTTGGATGTTACATCTAATTATGTGATACTGTTTGTTAGGATCTTCTTTTGCTGGACACCACCGATTTGGGATTAATGTTGTATTTTACCTAACACCAAGGATTTCGCATAGTATGCTATATTATCTGGTGTAGGCCGATGAAAATAAATTTTTGAGGTCACGACGCCCCTACTGATCCTCAGATTGATCCCGAAATATCGAGGCAATTATGATAAACATCGGAGACGAAAAAGTCAATAAAGAAAGAGACGAGAACACGAACCAACAACCTATAGAGAGCGACACGGTTGGCCATCGGAGTCGCTACCGAGGCGGTTCCCATTCTTTTGTCCAGACGGATATTAAAAATACATATCCGAGCCTCGTATATTTTAAAACAAGTTTCTAAAATTATTTTCAAAAAATAATTTCCCAGACATTTTTTCAAACAATTTTTCAAAAACAAAACATTTTCAAATCATTTTCAAGTGCAATTTTCCAAAAACGTTTTTAAAACAAAAAAACATTTCAAAAGCATGTCAGTTTATTAACTTATCTTACTTTATATTATTTCGCTAATAATTTCACTTCTCTTGTCTAGCGAGGTACTATCATATGAAGTAGCTTTCGGAAGATGGCATTTTGAGAAAGACCGAAGACAAATCCCTCTTCGATCCCCGCTTCGTACTTCCCGTTCTTGGGTGTACCTAAAACGTTAAGTATAGTGAAATTGTAATAGATTTTGTGCTTGCTTGCTTTGATGTTGTCTACTTGCTAAACACTTAGGGTGAATGGCATATAGTTAATAATCCGGTTAACTTGCAATATTATGCATTATATAAATTGTTAAGTTTACATATACATATTCGGGATGTCAAATATACTTTTACTTGGTTGATTAACTAAGATTGGTATGCACATAATCGGTTAGGTTGGTTGCATACTTATGATATAAACATGGCATCTTCTTCCATAAACATAAAAAATAAATTATTTTTTCTTAAAATTTTACTAGCATGCTTTCCGAACCTCTTTGTATGTAAATTACTCTTCAATTAACACATTTTTTAGTAAACGTAATTTGTAAAGAAATTTTGATTGAATTACTATGCTGTTCTTTGAGAGACCTGGGCCTTGTCGTCATTTGGGCTTGGTTAACACAATTTGTGTTTCAAGACCATGACTCTAAAGATAGCCTTAGTTCCTTGTTGAATGATGACTCATTATTTTTAGTGCGAACACTTCTTCATATCGATGCAATAGTTTTCTATGTCAAACTTTTTGACACATTCTTCCTATACCACATTCATTCCTTATCTATCAAATTAAGTCATTCATTTCATTCATTATACATTTAGATTATTGGGCAGTAATTCTTTGAAAATAATTTTTCATTCTTGCCGAATTACGTTCATTTGAGTTTCCTTCTAATCCTTCACTCTAAATAGTTAATCATTATACATGAATCATATTCATTCAAATATATTTCTTGTTAATACTCATTTAGCCAATGCACACATATTTCATTTATCATTACATATTCTATTATATTTTCATTTCTTGAGCAATTTCTTACTGTTGTTCATTCGTTTCAAATATAAATTCTTTCATATGTTATTCATTAAATTAAAAGTGCATGACGCAGTGTTAGTATATCCTTCAACCTCATCTTGTATTGTTTATCACCCTTTATTGAATTTTGTACTTTACTCACCTACATGCATTGTTCCCATCTCACTTTAACTTATTCTTTAAAATATTAATCCCAAAAATATAAATTGTTATTTACTTTTGAAATATTAAAATATTTTAAAATTGTTATAAAATTTAAAATATTAATCTGCTCTTCAGGTCTTGTGAACCAATATTGTTATTTACTTTTACTACACATGTACATAAACATAAACATATTTCGTTATTCATTTGCCATAATTAATTGTCCTCTAGTTAATTTTTTTTCATAATCTTCTTGTAATATTAATCAACTCTCTTCTTACTATATTTATTATTTAAAAACCAATCAAATGAAATTCCATTTTCCACTCTTGATCAATCATTTTATAGACACGTTTTCTTACAATAGTTGATCTTGATTACAACTAAATTCTTTCGAGATTATTCCTTTCAACTCAAAGATATTTGGTTAATTTGTAAATACTTTACTTGATGATACACTACACTTAGTCATTAAAAATTTAACTTTTTCACGTACATTCTTTATCACTTTTTCACGTACATTCTTTATCCACAACCTTCCACATATTCTGTTGCTCAATCAATCATTCTTCATTCCGCATCATTTTCATAATTCTTTGTAAATATTAAATTAATCAATCTTTTGAACCTTCCCTCTTTTATTTGATTGAGTCCACCGGAACCATATTCTATGGATCTTGAGGAATGCGTAACACCTTTCACTCGATATAACTTGAACCTTAACGGTTTTGCAGACCATAATCAAATGTATATTATATAGTGTAGTATAGGTGTCCTAGTATACCTTAAATACACGTGAAAACTCTAAATTTTAACTAACCTTGTAGAGTACTATAAGTTGTGCAGTATTTTGACTTGTGTGAAAAAGGGTGCAACAATGATATTAATACTTTAAACAAATACATGAAAGAAGCCTAAGAGTCTAAATCTGTCAAATTTCACATATAAGGCCATGTGCACACTCATCACCCGTGTACACATCTTCCATGTAACTCTTACAATGCAATCAAAATATTGCTTATGGGGTAGTTCCTCGTCACAAAGTTAGGCAAGATACTTACCTCAACTAGGCCATATCAACACTCAAAAATAGCTTTTCCTTTACAACTAACCTCCCCTCGACTCAAATCTAGATAAAATCAACTTAATAACATCAAATAATTCAAGATAACCCAATTCCAATAAGTAAAGCAATGATCAATATACAATTCCCTAAAAGTCAACTCCGGGCTTGTCTGATTAAAACTCGGGTCCAATGGTAGGTCTTGACTGCCCATAACCCCATGGATCCGTATGTGTTTTGTTTTAAAATCCGAGCCATATTTGACACTCAAATCCCAAATATTTATTTTACAAATAGAAAAAATTTCCCAAAATTTTACTGTGATTCTAATAATCTTGATGTTAAATCTCATATATAATCATGTAATATGGTTAGAAATTAATCAAAATAATTTATCCAATGATTGTATATGAATATCACATCTCCAAATCGCCTCCTACCGAGTCTAGGGTCCAAAATATGAAAATGAGACTAAAATCCTGTCTTCCAGCCCTTATTTTCAGGTGCAGGTATCGCAAATGTGACCTCGGGTTCGTAATTGCGAACCACACAAATGCGGAGAATGATTGCAAAAGCAACACTCATCACACTCCTGGTAATGTCGCAAATGCGATAATAAGTTTGCAAATGCGAATAGGGAACACTTCGAAATTGACCATGATGATCGCCACTGTGATCTAGCCTAGCCCAGACCCCATTGCAAAAGCGAACAGTTTGTTCGCAAACGCGAACCTAACAGTCCCCAATGCACCTCGCAAATGCGACTCCCACCTCGTAAATGCGATAGTCACAAATGCGAATGATATCTCGCATTTGCGAGATATGCAACACCTGTTCAAAAACCAGCAAAACAAAAACTCTTCCAAAGTCTCCGAAACGCGTTCGAAACTCACCCAAGCTCTCGGGGCACCACACCAAAGGTAACGACCCGACCGGTCATTTTGAGCATTTTTATTTCGTTTAGCTATTTGAAATCTAGAGTTTCTTCGTATGATGTATTATAACTTATGTGAACAATCGGTTTTGGTTTTCAAGTTATTCAGAATTTATTTGGAGGAATGATTCTCAACTAAGAAGCATTAAGTTAGAGAAGTTGGCCAAGTTTGACTATTGAGTATTCGACCTCAGATCGGAGTTTTGATGATTCTGTTAGGTCCAGATGGTAATTTTGGACGTGGTCGTATGCCCGGATTTGCATTTGCATATTTCTAGAAGGATTCGGCACTAATTGGCGAAAGTTAAAATTTGAAGGTTTGGAATGTTCATTAAGTTGACCGAGAGTTTACTTTGATTAAATTGGGTTCAAATTGTTGTTCTGGGTGTTAGAATAGGTTTACTATGTCTTTTGGGACATGTGTGCAAAATTTGAGTTCATTCCGGGTTGATGTGATATGTTTCGGCACGAGCTTTTGATGTTCAATGATCAAAAGTTCATTAAGTTTGAGTTTAGGAGTGATTCATGATTTTGATGTTGTTATACGCGATTTGAGGTCTCGAGTAGGTCCGTGCTATGTTTCGGGACTGGTTGGTATGTTCGGACGGGGTCCCGAGAGGCTCGAGTGAGTTTCAAATGAGGTTCGGATCATTTCCATGTTCTTTGGCACCGCTGATTTCTGGTGTTTCAGGCCTTATTCGTGATCACGAAGATTGGGTCGCGATCGCGTAGTGTATTATGGGAGCTGGTCTTTTTCCTTCTTTGCGTTTGCGACTGTTCTATCACGTTCGTGTACCTTTGGAGTCCTGAGCATCACCTTCGCATTGGTCAGCTCGCGTTCGCATAGAGTTTAGTTGAGAAGCTGAGGGGCCGGAGATTTCTTATTCGAGTACGCATTTGTCTTGATGGGATCGCGTAGTGCAGGTGCATGTGGTCATCGCATTTGTATGGGAAGCTTCACGAACGCGTAGGGTATTTTTGCAGGCTGCTGAGTTTGTTCTTCGCGGTCGCGATGAATGCCACGCGATCGCGTAGGGCATTTTCATAAATACTCTATTTTCGGTGTTTCGGCCATTTTATCATATTTGGAGCTATGGAGCTCGGATGAAATGATGTTTGATAGGATTTTTGCCATATGGATTGGGGTAAGTGTTCCTGAGCCAAGGGTCTATTTGAAACATCCTCTCTATCCTCAGAAGGTAGGGTAAGGTTTGCATACACACTACCCTCCCTGACCCCACGATGTGGGATAATACTGGGTACATTGTTGTTGCTATATCTGGGTAAGTATTCTATGCTCAGTTTTTATTATATTTCATGAATCTATCTTCATTTTTGTCAATTGACTGATGATTTCAAAAAAGAAAATGGGAGTTTTTGTCTAAAATTTCATAAAGTGAATTTTTGAGTGTTGAGCATCGATTCAGAATCGGATATGAGTGAAACAAGTATGATTGGACTCGTAATTGAATGGGTCGTCAAATTTATAAGTTTTGTCGGGTTCCGAGGTATGTACTCGGGTTTGACTTTTTGGTTGACTTTGGGGCTTTTGATTAAAGTTTTGACCTTTATCGATTGGGTTTGTTTTCTTTGGCATTGTTTGATGTCCTTGAATTGCTATTGGTTTATTTCGAGCCGTTTAGGCTGACTGTTAAGCTTAGGCTATGATATGCCTACAATTGACTGTTAAGCTTTAAAGTATAACGTTTCTCATATTTGTACCATTGTTGTGAACTATTTGAGCCATGTTTGCGGTTATGAAGAGGCTAATTCCCCGTATAAACTTGGTAATTTCTTTTTTTGTGATAAATTGCCGATTTGAGCTATGATAGCATGTACTTATACCAGTCCAGGAAAGATGTAGTTATCCATCATACACATGTGTTCTTGTATACTTGCTTCTATGAGATGTGATTTGGACTAGAAGCCTATGACCACGTCGGGCGGATTGTGTTGATATGCCTGTGACCACGCTGGGTGGATTATGTTGTTATGCCTGTGACCATGCCGACCGGATTGTGATAGTGTGCCTGTGGCCACGCCGGGCGGACTGTGATATTAGCACGTGAGAGTCCGTGTGGATTAATAATATTAGCATGTGAGTTGTTCGTACGGTTGATATTATTAGCACGTGGGTTTATCCCCCTAAGGTCACCCTCTCATGTTTCTTTGTTGATGGTGTGCACGCGGATTATGAGAAACCAACGAGTTTCTGGTTGATGTGAGCTTTAGAAGAGCTGGTTACTGTTATTGGATGGTGTTGTGTGCCACAACAGACTGATATTTGGTTATTGTACTTCATCTTTACTTGCAATTTCCTTGATTGTTTACCTGATTTACTAGCATATCTTCCTTATATGCTTGATTGTTGACCGAGCAAAACATTTTAAAACAAAGAATTATGAGCTTCAAAGTGGTATTACCTGAGATTTTCTGATTTGATCATATATTTGTACTATACTTGATGAACTTATGAACTGCACAGGTGTTAGTGAGTATCTTCTATAGTTCTTTCTTCGTTTATCTCGCCGAGGTTAATTAGGATACTTATTGAGTACATGTGGTCAGTTGTACTCATACTACACTTCTGCACCTTGCATGCAGATCTTGGAGTTGTTGCTGCTGTGTACGGCGGGAGCTGTCATTGTAGATGTATCTGCGTTCCAGTTATGGCTATCACTTGTCCCTCGTAGCTTTAGGTTCCAATTCTATTCATGTACAATCCAAACATATGATGTAATTAATTCAATTTAGTTTTTCTTTTGTAAAATCTATGTCTTAGTGACTCATGACTTGTACTACCAATCCTTGGGGAGTTGTTTAAACAATTTCAACTATTTCATCTTTGACCCGTATCATTTATATTATATTGTGTTTTATTCTTAATTGGCTTAACTAGCGGTTTGGGTTAGGTGCCATCATGATTAGTTGATTTTGGGTCGGGACAAATTAGTATCAGAGCTTTAGATTCATAGGTTCTACGAGTCATGAGCATGTGTCTAGTAGAGTCTTGCGGATCGGTGTGATGACGTCCATATCTATCTTCGAGAGGCTACATGGCATTTTGGATAAACTTCTCATCTTTCCTTCCTTATCGTGCGACATTGATTCAACTTGAGGCATATCTCTTTGAATTCCTTCCACTCACTCGTATGTTATATGAGTGCTCGGTATCAAATGTGCATTGACGGCTTGTAACTAGTTCCATATATGAGGTTCGAGATGTGTTTTGTGTGTTTTGGTGATGGGCCACTATGGAGGACTTGAGGCCCGGCTTGGACCGCAGCTTAGACTCGATGTTTTAAATTTTGTGAGCATGTGTTTTTGGACTTCTATGTCCGCTAGTGTCCTTAGGAGTGAGGCTTATGGCTTGGTGAGTGGTTGGATAGCTATATGATGAGTATGATGTGACTACAAGACGTGTTCAGATGGATTAGATGTGTCAAGAAGAGTGTGTCAGAAATGTGAAAAGGGACTATTTGGTGTTTGATTTCTGTCTTAATGTGTTATGCAATCTCGAGTTATGAGCGTGTTGAGAGAAGTTTAATGTTGTTCATTTGTGGGTTATACTTATGTTTTGTTGACGAGCTTAGACTCATGAAGATTTAGTGAACGCTTAAGGGTGGTGGCTATGGTAGGACATAAAAGATGTCAGTTTGAGGCTAAGCAGGTGGGTTATCTCCTACGAGGTTTCCTCAGGTTGTGTGATCCCTATGATGTTTCCGTGGGGAGTTTTATCTTATCCGTGGGTTATACGTGTTGCAACTCAAGTTTGGATCACTTGAGGAAGTTGGCTTGGCTGTCATGAGGATGAATGTGAGCTTAGTAGATGATTTGAGGCATTATATGGTTTATATTACATGAGCTTTTGAAGGATTTAGTTGAATCTCACTATGGTATTATGGAAATGAAAAAGTATGGGCATTGTGAGTTATTGAGTGTTTTGATCTATGGCTTTGAGCCAAGTAGGGGAGTCTGCTATTAACGATTTGATTGCATAGTTATGTGTTGCATTGGTTTCGTTATGAGGCGTACTTGTGGATCGGGTATGACATGCAAAGGCGGGTTTTAAGGATAACTTGACTAAGGAATTTCTTGATGCATGATGTATTACGCCTTATGGTATATGGGACTCTTGGAAATGGTCTAGGGCTGCTCTTCGTGACGGAGGAAGTGTATCAAGAAAAAGGATTCACTCGGTTGCTTAGAAGTGTGGATTACTTCTTTAGGTGTTGTTGTACTAATGGGGTACATGTCATTCAGCCGTTTGGGCGATGCAATTGAGATTTGAGCTGAGTGGATGACTTTCGAGAAGGTTCTAATGGATTCAAGAACTTATGTGGCAATTGAGAATTTTCTAGATTTGCATATGGCTAGAATCCGAGATTTGCATCGAATGGTGTCGGGACTTGCGGTACTTCTGTATCATTATGGATCCTTCATTTCAGTATTAGGAAGGTATACGAAACAATTTTTGATTTACATAAGGTGTCTTCAGAGTAGGTGTCTCGGTTGTGGTACTTTTGGGGTGCTTAAAAGGAAATACAGCGGATTATGGGCTTTAGGACGACGTGGTTTTACGATAGGTTGTCTTGTGGTGAGCTTTGGGTAAGGATCGTGATGTTTTGGCTAGGAGAAGTGTTAACTAGAAGGCAATTCGGAAGGAACTCGGAGAAATAAGATAGCTTGGTAGTATGTTAGATCAGCATGGTAATGGATATGGTCGGTTCTTGGGTACTTATGATGTGGCGAGTTTCTATGGGTGTTTTGTAGAAATACTCTTGGGTTGTCAACCTTGCGTGGCTTGGTTGAGTTAGAGATATTCAGTTCTAATGGCTTGGTTATGTGCAAATGGGTTTCAGAGTGTTTTCGACGGTTTTTACCATGGTTGAGATGGATATTTCCTATCGGCGTGAGGAGCATGTAGCATATTGTGATTTTCTACTATATGAGATCAATGGAGGGTTTCTAACTGATTAGGTATGTATTCTGCCGGTGACTCAGAGTTTATTACTTTGCATGTGCAACGTCATGATCATGTTTTGAAGGGAAGGTCATGAATTCTTAGACAACATGGACGATTCCAAATGACTAGATAAATGCTAGTACTACTTGGTCTTGCTTGAGAAAGGTGCGCATTTCAGAAGGCGCACCGTGTTTTGACTTACGAATGTTTTATTGGTTTTGCGGTACTCGCTTGGTTGATCAACTGTTGATATTCAGATTTTGCTATGTGGCGTGGAAGAATTATAGAAGTATTTCTCGTGTGGATGATTATGCATGAGACATGTGTTAGTCATTCGAGTGGTGGAGTTGGGATCGGCTGTGGTGATTCATGTGTTATATGGATTTGGAGACTGGAGATCTCAGAAGCAGATCGTTTCGAGGTTACAGACTGTGAAGATATGAATAAATTTACTAGATCATAGTACATGTTAGGGTTAGGTCAATGGGGACTTTTGGAGGGCCATTTATCCATTTGGGGATGACCAGAGTTGATTTGGGAGCCCATTGGTAGGCCTGAAGAGGATGTGTATTCTACACCGGGTCAGATTTGTTAACCCGGCACAGCTATTGGTGAAAGGTTTGTTATTCTGTTGTTCGTGTTATGATATGTTCTATGTGTTGCTCTTCTATGCTATGAGGAGTTGTGATTTGTTGGATATATGCACACATGATGTGGTTCTGTTTGGGCCTTCTAGAAGAATTTGAGCGATATGGTTACTAGGGTGTGGAATGGTTGATTACGCCTTGGTTATTTTCTTTTCGAGTTGTGGTATATTGTGTTATTTTCTTCTCCATGGTTATGGTCATGCACTTCGTGCACTTGATGTCGAATTGCGTGTGGTTGTTGATTTTGAGCATTGTGGCTTGAGGTATTTCATATGGACCGGTGTTTGGATGGGTCACGCATTGCAGCGGGATTATGTGGGGATATGATCCTTCGTGTTAGATTCATGTATCTTGATTCTACTATGTATGATGGGTTTATAGCATTGCGATTGTGGTAGTATTGTTGAGCTTGAGGGACAATTCTCTCATTTGAGTCAGTTTTCCTTGTTGAGTACACTTGAGTTGTTGCTTATCAGTGCACGGATTGCACGATTTGTGGCTCTAGGAAGTATTGGTGTGGCATGTCAGTAGAGTAGCTTGTATTTGATGAGGTGAAGTCTTTGGGCATGAAGGGATTTCTATCGGATTTGGTTACAGTATGTTGGGGGAGAGTAACATCGGAAGTCAGCTTAGAATTTTAGCTATGGATTCTAGTTGGCAGAGAGAGCTCCATGACTTGTTAATCTGATGTAGTTTATGAGTTTATGCGTGTTTCATTCATCATTGGCAGTGTACAAAGGTTTTGAATGGTTTTAACTGATATGAGATTTGTTATCGGTATTGCGTTTGTTTGGAACAACTACTGGGGATCGGGGATTATTGCTATGAGTGTGCAAGTTGTGTGGTAAATCATGTGATTTCATCTTGGGTTATGATTATGGATTTATACAGATTGCTCAGACTTATACAATGCGTAAATGAGAGATTCGTGTCTTGTAAGGAATTCCTGATGTTAGAAATTGGGTTCTAAGGCCTACGTACTAAGGTTTAAGTAATGATGTTTGGTTATGTTGTGTTTTCAGGCGTGCATGGATTAGGGTGACGTGGGATCACCCCCGGGTATGTGCATGTTAAGATTGCACGGCGATTTGATGCCATTGGAATGACTCTGGGCACATTCGAGGATGAATGTATGTTTAAGTGGGGGAGAATGCAACGACCGAACCAGTCGTTTTGAGAATTTGCATTTTGTCCAGATATTTGAAGTCTTGAGTAGCTTCATATGATGTATTATGACTTGTGTGAATCGTCGGTTTTTGTTTCTAGGTTACTGGAATTGATTTTGGGGAATGATTCTCAACGAGGGAGCTTTACGTTGGAAGAGTTGACCAAGCTTGGCTTTTGAATATTCGACCTTGGATTGGAGTTTTGATGATTTCGTTAGGCCTGGATGGTGATTTTGGATGTACGCGTATGCCTGGATTTGCATTTGGATATTTCTAGATGGTTTCGGCACTAATTGGCGAAAGTTGGAAATATGAAGGCTTGGAATATTCATAAGTTTGATAGAGAGTCGTCGTTGACAATATTAGGTTTGAATTGTTGTTCGGGGAGTTGGAACAGGTTCGTTATGTCATTTGAGACTTGTGTGCAAAATTTGAGATCATTCCGGGTCGATTTGATATGTTTCGGCATGAGTTTTGGAAGTTAAAAGTTCATTAAGTTCGATTTGAGGTGCGATTCGTAGTTTTGATATTGTTATACGTGATTTGACCTCGAACAGGTCCGTGCTATGTTTTGGGACTTGTTGGTATGTTCGGACGGGGTCTCGAGGGGCTGAGGTGAGTTTTAGATCATTTCCATGTTCTTTGTCACAAATGATTTATGGTGTTTCAGGCCTTATCGCGATCACGAAGATTGGGTCGCGATAGTGTAGTGTATTATGGAAGCTGGCCTTTTTCCTTCTTCCCGTTCGTGACTGTTACACCGTGTTATCATGCCTTTGGAGCCCTGAGTATCGCGTTCGCGTTAGTCAACTCACGTTCGCATTGGTCAGCTCACGTTCGCATAGAGTTGAGTTGAGAAGCTGGGGGCTGGAGATTTCTTATTCACATTCTCATTTGACTTGTTGCGATCGAGTCGTGCAGGTGCATGTTGTCATCGCATTCCGCGTAGGGTATTTTTTGAGGATGCTAAGTTTGTTCTTCGTGATCGGGATGAATGTCCCGCAATCGCTCAGGGTATTTCTATTCGCTAATTATAAGTACTCCATTATTGGGGGTTTCAGCCATTTTATCATATGTGGAGCTATGGAGCTCGGATTGAAACGATTGTTTAGGCGATTTTTTCCATATGGATTGGGGTAAGTGTTCTATACTCAGTTTTTATTATATTTCATGAATCTATCTTCATTTTTGGCAAGTGGGTCATGATTTCAAAAGAGAAAATGGGGGGGGGGGGCGGGGGGGGG
>MCJB01000858.1:21484-61689 GCA_002018475.1 Nicotiana obtusifolia | reverse complement strand
GGAGGGGGGGTGGTTTGTCCAAAATTTTATAAAGTGAATTTTTGAGTTTAGAACATCGATTCAGAGTCGGATTTGATTGAAAATAGTATGGTTGTACTCATAATTGAATAGGTTGTCAGATTTTATATGTTTTGTCGGGTTCCAACGTACGGGCTGGGGTTAGACTTTTTGGTTGACTTTGGGGCTCTTGATTAATTATTCGACCTTTATCGATCGAGTTTGTTTTGTTTGGCATTGTTTGATGTTCTTGAGTTGCTTTAGGCTAGTTTCGAGCCATTCGGAGGTCGGTATATGCGGGACAGGATTTCTAGAGTATTGGTTGGCTTGCTCGGTATTGGATTTGGCTTGTTTGAGGTAAGAATCCTATCTAAACTTAGTTGAGGCATTAGTTGCCTGAATTATTTGTGATAGCTACGTGATATGGGTGTGCATATGTGTGGGTTCTGAACCCATGTGCGACCACCGGGGTATTTATCCATGCTCGAGGTAGTGCTTAGGCTATTATATGTCTAGAATTGACTGTTAAGCTTTAAGCTATAACGTTTCTCATATTTTTATCATTGTTGTGAACTATTTGAGCCATCTTTGAGGTGACGAAGAGGCTAATTCCCTAAAAAAACTTGTTAATTGCTATTTCTGTGATAAATTGCCGATTTGAGCTATGGTAGCACACATGCACATGCCTACACTTTAGCATGTAATAATACAACTCCATAAAATCTGATATTTGTCCATCATATACATGTGTTCTTGTATACTTGCTTCCATTTGATATGATTTGGACTGGATGCCCGTGACCACACCGGGCGGATTGTGTTGATATGTCGGTGACCACATTGGGCGGATTGTGTTGTTATGCCTGTGACCATGACGAGCTGATTATGATTGTGCCTGTGACCACACTGGGCAAATTGTGATGTTAGCACATGAGTTGTCTGTGCGGATTTAAATATTGATATTATAGCACATGAGTTGTCCGTGCAACGCTTGAGTTGTTTGTGCAGCCTGTGGATACGGATCCATCCTCCTAGGGTCACCCTCTCTTGTTTCTCTCTTGATGGTGTATACGAGGATTATGAGAAACAGACGGGTTTCTGGTTGATGTGAGCCATAGGAGAGCCGGTTACTGTTATTAGATCGAGTTACGCGCCTCAACAGGCTAATATTTGGTTATCACTTCATCTTTACTTGCAATTTCCTTGACTGTTTACCTTATTTACTTGCATATCTTCCTTTTATGCTGGATTTTTGACTGAGCAGAAAACTTTAAATAAAAGAATTGTGAGCATCAAAGTGGTTTTACTTGAGATTTCCTGATTTGATCAGATATCTGTTATATACTTGTTGAACTTATGAACTGCACGGGTGTTAGCGAGTATCATCTATAGTTCTTGCTTCTTTTATCTCGCCGACATTAGTTAGGATATGTATTGAGTACCTGGGGTCGGTTGCACTCATACTACACTTCTACACCTTCCGTGCAGATGTTGGAGTTGTTGCTGCTGTGTATGAAGGGAGCTGGCATTGTAGATGTACTTGTGTTCCAGTTATGGCTGTCACTTGTCCTTAGTAACTTTAGATTCCAATTCTATTCATGTTCGATACAGATAGATGATGTAATTAATTCAGTTCAGTATTTATTTTGTAAAATCTAAGTCTTAGTGGCTCATATTTTGTACTACAACTCCTTGGGGAGTTGCAAAAAGAATTTCAGTTATTTCATCTTTGACCTCAATCATTTTTATTATATTGTGTTCTATTGTTAATTGGCTTACTTAGCGGGTTGGGTCAGGTGTCATTACGGCTAGATGGATTATGGGTCGTGACACCAAATATCCAAACAAGTCTACAAATATCATACGAACTCGCTCGCGCGACAAACCACCAAAAATAACATTCGGAATCACAAATCTGACATCAAAGTGCATGAAATTTACATTTAAACACAACAACTTCTAAAAACATAACCACACGTATGATTCCTATCAAATCAACTCGGAATGATGCCAAACTTTACAGACAAATTCTAAATAACAAAACGGACCTATTCTAAGTCCCAAAACCAAAATCCAAACCCGATAGCCATAAAGTCAAACCATACTCAAACCTAAGGAATTTCTAAACCTTCAAATTGCCAACTTTCTACAAAATAAGTCAAATCAACCTTGAAACCTTCGAATTTAATTTCGGGCAAGTGCCCAACTCCAATATCACAACACGAACCTATCGGAGCCTTCGAAACACCATTATGGGTTATTTCACAAAAGTCAAACCACGGTCAACATTTACAACTTAAGATTCTAAAATGAGAATCACTCATCTAAATCAATCCCAAAACATTCAAAAATCGAATTCGACCGTACATACAAGTCATAATACACAATAGGAAGCCACCCAAGACCTCGAATCACTGAATGGAATGCTAAAGCTCATAACGACCACTCGGATCGTCACATAGTGTCATGACTAGGTTGCTATTTTGATTAACCTGGTGTTTGAGAACGTGAATCGAAGTGAACTTTATGGAAGTTGTTGGTAATTCATATGGTTTTGATTAAATGTTGGTACCAATCAAAGTCATGTGTTTGTGGTTAAACTAGATTTTTTACTTGGATTATGTTGGTGCATTATTGAGTTGATTACTTGAAAGAGATTTTGTGCTTTGATTGCTTGAGGACAAGCAATAGTTTATGTTTAAGAGTTTGGTAAGATGGTATTTTACCAACATATCTCTTCTTTAATGTGACATAGTCTCATGACAGGTTTAATGTGATTTAGAAGTGATTGGGGAAGAAACCAAGCGAAAACAAGTTTAAAAAAGCTCAAATGAAGAAAACTTGAGAAAGGCTCCAGATATCGCAATTGCGATTGCACCAGTCAATAGTCACAAATGCGAGAAGTTCGACCGCAATTGCAATGTAGGGAGATGAATGCGAAAGTCGCAAATGCAAATGAAGGATCGCCAAATGCGAGGTCAACCAGACAATCAACGTTCGCGAACTAATTCATCACAAATGCGAATATATGTGAAGAAGGCAAACTTTGCAAAAGCGAACTTCCTGATTGCTAATGCGATGGGCAGTAGAGTCCAGGTTCACAAACGCGAACCTTTCTTCACAAATGTGAACGGGACAGTTCCTGCCAGATTTGGAATTTGACATATTTTGGTCCCAAACGCAGAAACTCACGACCTAGATCATCTTTGGCATATCTTTGGTACTTCTTTGGTCTTTCCGACTAA
The DNA here is from genome assembly GCA_002018475.1 of Nicotiana obtusifolia. Taxonomy (NCBI): domain Eukaryota; kingdom Viridiplantae; phylum Streptophyta; class Magnoliopsida; order Solanales; family Solanaceae; genus Nicotiana; species Nicotiana obtusifolia. The sequence goes on along the minus strand of MCJB01000858.1, from coordinate 58,448 downwards.
GAATACATGTTTTGGAGCTAGGGTTCATTGTACACACACTTGAGGATCGAATATTAGAAATCTTTGGATGAGAAATTCTTAACCTTTTACTCATTTCTTCATTTCCTTGTTTTGTATTGAATAACTAAATGTGTAGTATTTATTACAATAATTGAATCTTATTTATGAAAATATTCATTATTAGGGTTTGGATAAAATATCTTGTTTTTATTATGTATTGCATGAATTTTATTAATATTGAAGTGAATTAATTGTTTCTTTAATTATTCTTGTTCTTTAATGTTTCTAAGGAGATTAGCTAACCCTAGGACTCACCCATTAACTTTGAATTAATGTTAAAAAGGTAATTTGGGGTTGGGAACGATTAATTAGCATGAACTTGAGGTGTTAACCCTCGCTTTATAGATTCTACCTAGGGATAGGATTGAAGTACACGAAGCCATATTCGGGTGCACTTAAACTCTTAACTGTTTTAGGATAATTCAGTTAGGAAATTTTGGTAGTATTCGAAAGAAGCTAAAATAGAATTACTATCCGAGGGTAATTAACCAAAACTCGTTCATGCTTGTAAAATCGTGAAATACACTGGATCATCACTCGAGTGTAATTCCCTTTGCATCCATGCTTGTAGCCATTAATCATTTTACTTGCTTTTTTTAGGTTAGTTTATATTTTCATATTTAATTATAATATTTTCTCAAAATATTTGTTAGTGTTTGGCTAAGCATTATAGGCGGTAATTCTCTTACTTTCCTAGTCGCATACATATTGTTCTCTTTGGGATTCGACCCCGACTCATAGTTGGGTAAATTATATTGCATACAATTGTGTTCGCTTATTCTTTAAAAAAGAGTGGATTTGGATGTCACCAGAGCCTCAGGTATATTGGTACTTTTGAGGTGCTTGAGATAGTTGGAGAGGTGGCCTACAGACTTGCCTTGCCACCTAGTTTATCGGGAGTTCACCAGTGTTTCATGTTTCAAAAATCCGGAAGGTTCACCGGTGTTTCATGGTTCCATACTCCGGAAGTACTAAGCAAATTCGTCTCGTGCTTTGGACATCAGCATGGCATAGTTGGATGATGATTTGGATTATGAAGTGAGCCGGTGGCTATTTTGGATTGGCAGGTTAGAAAATTGAGGTAGAAGAATATAGCAGCGGTGAAGGTTCATGGTAGAGGTTAGCTGGTCGAGGTGGCTACTCGTGAGACTAATAAGGAGATGGGGAGCAGATATCCTCACCTTTTTAGACGCCATGTATTGTTCGAGGATGAATGTTTATTTGAGAGGGAGAATGTAACGACCCGGCCGGTTAAGTTGAGTATATTAGCCATGTTTCCCCTATTTTACCCCATACTTATATGTATTTGTGATCATGTGACTTTTCGGGGTGATTGGTTTTTCGTGAAAGTTTTAGAGTGAATTGGGACACTTAGTCCCAAGAATAGATGCTTAAATTATAAGAGTATACCAGAGTTTGATTTTGGTGTAGGCAACCCCGTAATAGCGCTTTGGTGATTCCAATAGCCTAGAATGGCTCTTTTGGACATAGGAAAATGTCTGTATTTTGATTTGGAGGTTCCTAGGTCATTTTGCTTAAATTAGCGAAGGTTAGAAGGTTGAAGGTTTGGAAAGACGATAGGCTTGACGGAGAGTTGACTTTAATGGTATCAGATTTAGACTGTGGTTTCATGAGTTAGAATAGGTCCATTGTGTAATTTAGGACTTGCATGAAAAATGTAAGGGCATTTCGAGTTGATTTGATATGGTTTGGCTCGCGTTTTGGTAGTTTTAAGTTCATTAGTTCTTTAATCATGAATTGGGGTGAGATTCGTGGGGTTATTTTGTGTGATTTGAGGCCTCGAGTACGTTTGTTTTATGTTTTGGGATTGGTGGATGTGTTTGGACGGGGTCATAGGGGCCTCAGGTGTATTTCAGATTGATTTCGGATCATGCTTGATTGAGTAGCATTCTAACAGTTTTATGTGTTCTGGTGCATTCGCGCCAGCGATAAATGGGCCGTAGGTGCGAGATTGGATCTAGATGATATACATACATTTGGATTCATATCAAAATGGCTATTTTGGACTTAGGCAAATGTCCGTATTTTGATTTGGAGGTTCCTAGGTCATTTTGCTTGAATTAGCGAAGGTTAGAAGGTTGAAGGTTTGGAAAGACCATAGGCTTGACAGAGAGTTGACTTTGATGGTATCAGATTTAGACTGTGGTTTCATGAGTTAGAATAGGTCCATTGTGTAATTTAGGACTTGCATGAAAAATATAAGGGCATTCCGAGTTGATTTGATATGGTTTGGCTCGCGTTTTGGTAGTTTTAAGTTCATTAGATCTTTAATCATGAATTGGGGTGAGATTCGTGGGGTTATTTTGTGTGATTTGAGGCCTCGAGTAGGTTTGTTTTATGTTTTGGGATTGGTTGGTGTGTTTGGACGAGGTCATAGGGGCCTCAGGTGTATTTCAGATTGATTTCAGATCATGCTGGATTGAGTGGCATTCTAGCAGTTTTATGTGTTCTGGTGCATTCGCACCTGTGATAGATGGGCCTTAGGTGCGAGATTGGAACTGGATGATACATTTGGATTCATATCAAAATGGGTATTCGGAATCTGTAAGTTTTGTCAGGGTTCGGGGGTAGGAGCTCGGGGTTGAATTTTTGGGTATACTTTGCATAATTGATTCAAAATCTTAGCTTTATCATTTGGAATTGTTTACTATGGCTCTTATTGATGATATTAAGTTATTTAGGCTAGATTCGAGCCATCCGGGGGTTGTTTAACGCAGGAAGAGCTTCTTAGAGTACTGATTTGGCTTGCTTGATGTAAGTATCTTACCTAAAGTTGGTTAAGGCACTAGTTGCCTAGGTTATTTGTGATATCTACGTGCTATGGATCGCGCACATGTGTGGGGTTGAACGCATGTGCGTGCACCAGAGTATTTATTCATGCTAGAGGTTGTACTTATGTTATGATATTCCTTGAGCCGAATGCTAATCTTCATGCTAGGATGTTTCTCCTATTTGTACCCTTTTTGTGAGCTACTTGTACCATGCTTGAGGTTACATAGAGGTTGATATAATGATTGAACCTAATAGTTGCTACTTTCGTGATGTATTTACCTTATTCTTGATGTGGTAGCATATTGTGCACATGCATACACCTTAGCATGTCACTGATACAAGTCCAAGAGTATGAAATTTGATATCTATTGATCATGTACATGTATTCTTGCACACATTCTTTTTGTGTGATATGGTTTTGACTAGTATCACGTGACCATGTTGTGCAGATTTTGTTATTGAACATGTGACCATGTCAGGTGGAGTGTGATATTGAGCTTGTGAGCACGCGTTGCAGATTGTGATTTTGAGCATGTGACCATGCTGGGCGGATTATGATTATTTGCACGTGACTGCATCGTCCGGCGTGTGGATATGATTCATCCCCATAGGGTAACCCTCTCACGTTTCTTCTTGATGGTGTACACGTGATTTGAGTAAAACTGATCAGTCTATGTTTATGCAAGTCTTGAGAAAAAGCTGGCGAATGTTTTATTTGGTTGTTGCATTTCATCTTTACTTGCAATTCCTTGGGTTGTTTACCTATTTTACTTGCATATCTTCTTTATATGCTGGATTTTTGACTGAGCATAGTACGTTAAAGTAATTGTGTGCACCAAGGTGGTTCTTTCTGTGATTCATGACTTAATCATATCATTATTCCGTACTTGTTGGATTTATGAACTATACGGGTGATTAGCGAGTATCATTAATAATTCTTGCTTCTATTACCTCGCCGAGGTTAGTTATGATACTTGTTAAGTACATGAGATCAGTTGTACTCATACTACAGTCTGCACTTAATTTTGCAAATCCAGTTGTTGGACCAAGCCACCATTGAGGCTTGTTGTTAAGATTATCACCCGAGAGACGAGGTAGAGCTGCATCTCGACCACATACATGGCGTCTCTTTTCATTTGTACTGTTGTCTTTCATTCATACCGTATAGTGATTTAGTAATCTATGCTTGTATTTCCATGTGAGAGCTCATGACTCCGTATTCGATGGCTTTAGACTTGTATTGTTTTCGTTATTTCAGTTATTATGATTCATTATCGATATGTTCGGCTTGCCTAGCTAATGTGTTAGGCGTCATCACGACCGGTTGGTGGTTTGCAATCGTTATGGAAATAAAGTAAAATCCAAATAAAGAACACTTAACCCCCAATCCAAGTGATGAAAATCGCCTAAAAATAGCTTGAATTCGAGTTCCCAATCTCAAAATATGATTAAATAAGCCAAGGTCCAAATATAACAACTTATAATCTCTGCCTAGTTATGCCCTTAGCGAATGTGGCCCAAGCACCATGTTTGCGAAGCACAACCAGATCAAGCCTCAGAAAAACTCATCGCACGTGACGTACATCACGCGAATGCAATTAAGAATCAACTCCAGGCCTACGCGAACGCGTTAGCCTTCTCGCTAATGCGAAGGCAAAAATGCCCGCCACCCCCCAGCCGGCCTTCCTCAGCGCGAACGCAACTATAATATCGCGAATGCGAAGACCATTGATCACCAAAGCATCGCGGACTACTCATCCATCACGAACGTGATGTATAAAATGCCTCTGCCTTATTTAAGCTTCGTGGTCCCGAAGCACACTAGACAACAACATACTGCAACTATTAAACCAAGTTCCACTGATCTGAAATCCACTTCAAACACACCCGAGGCCTTGGGGACCCTATCCAAATACACCAACCAGTCCCAAAACATAACACGGGCCTGCTCGAGGTATCAAATCACGCAAAAGAGCATCAAAACTCCTAATAGCACCTCAATTTAAGCCTAATGAACTAATCAACATCCAACTTTCAGAACTCATGTTGAACCATGTCTAACCAACTCGAAATGAACTCAAATTTTGCATGCAAGTTCCAAATGACATAGTGAACCTATCACAACTTTCGGAACAACAATCCGACCCTGATAACTGCAAAGTCTACTTCCGGTCAAACCTATGAACTTTCCATACCTTCTAATTTCCAACTTTCGTTAATTAGACACCAATCAACCTAGGAACATCTGAATAAAATTTCAAACATGCGCCTAAGTCCTAAATCACCCTACAAACGTATCGAAACCATCAAAATAGCTTTCCGAGGTCATTTACACCAAAGTCAACCGTCGGTAACTCTTATAACTTAAGCTTACAACCTTTGAACTATGTCCTTCAATTCACTCCAAAACCTCCCAGAAACCAAATCAACCATCTCCGCAAGTCACATAATGCCAAATAAGCATATGGGAAGCATCAAAGAGGGGAACATGGGTCAAATACACAAAATGGCCAACTGAGTCGTTAAAACTTCATTCCTAAGTGAGCCTACACACAAAAACAACTCAATTCAACGGAAATATAATAAGAATCGTCAATATTCCAAACGAACATAGGATAATGATGATATAATGTATAGCATTTTACCTCATATCATACATCTATTTTGTATAATATTTCTATCTAGTAATAAATAAAATTCTCTGGTTTTACCAAACAAAAAAGAAACAAAAAAATAATAATAATATGATATATCATATTTGCTGAGTCCATCGCGCTACTAAAAGGATATAAATCAATCCTCCGACTTATGCTTTACAAAAACTCATTTTTGAACAAGAATTGAAGTGAACTTACTTCTCAATAATTTAACATGATATTGGCTTCTGATAACAATTGTTGAAATTAGAACTTTAAGATAAACATCATTCATCGTTTACCAAGAATTATCATGTCAAATCATTAAAAATATAAATCTAGATGCAGAAGCGTATCTAAATCTATGATTATTAGTCTTCCAAATATAAGAATTACAGAGAAGTGACTTTCACTTTTTCTAATGATGAGATATTAGAAAAATACCTTCTGTCTGATTTGGAGACAATAACACAAATTATAATTGCACATAATTCATGTACTTCTAATTTTACCCATCATTAATTAAATAAAAATTATATCTGATATCTACATATAAGATTTCATACTTTTATGAGGTATAATTTTGGCCCATTTAGCTTTAAACTTTAGTAGATTACTGTAATTTGGATCAACTATACAATTATAATAACTAATAAATAGTTATCCGTAATACAATATATGTGGAAGTCTATAAATTTATATACTTACATTATCTCTAGTTTCTATTGGGTTTTGTGATTTTGTATTCCTCTACCAAATCTATATCATTTGGTTAAAGTTAAATTTGGCATAAAACTAAACAAAGGATATACGCGTTAATTCTTTTATTTTGGCAATTTGGATTGAGTATGCCAATTAGCTGGAAAATATTTTAAAAAATATAGTCTTGCTTATGCATGTCATTTTCTTAAAAACCATTCTTCTGTGATGAGGGTGGTCAAGGTAATAATGAAAAGGTAATAGAATTTGTATTGATATGTTTTATAGCTTATGTATTGTCACGTCTCAAAATCTCACTGGAGTAGTTATGGCGCCTAACACCGCTTTCTACGTAAGCCAACAATAAAGATGCGAAAATAAACTTCAATAGTAATAAGAAATAGTCTCAAAAGCGGATTGGTATAAATAATTGAAGTTAAAATGTCAATACAAATGAATCCATCAAAAAATCGTGTGTCATTGAATGCACGAGTTCTATAGAATACTAATTACAAAGTCTAAACAAAAATACAATACTGTCTAGAAGACTGATCAATAAGAACATAAGGTAAAAGACGGGGCTTCAAGGCCTACGAGCAGAACGATAGTGCTACTCGAAATCTCCAAGCTAGTTCGAATCCGGCTCACCAGCAACCGCCGCTATCAGCAACACCTGGATCTACACACAAAGTACAGAGTACAGTATAAGTACAACCGACCCCATGTACTCAATAAGTAACACGCCTAACCTCAGGCTGAAAGAAGTGACGAGCTTGGCAAGGTTCGATGCTCACTTTCCACAGCCAATAACAACAATAATAGCAGAATAATAGCATATAGAGAAAAGCAGCTTAGATAACAATAGGCTCATCTTAACACAATAGGAGGAGATGTAAGTATGCTTTCCAGATATAACAGTCAAGGCATCAACTTCCACATAATTCGCTTAGATAGGTACTTAACAAGATAAAATTATAATATCAAGCTCTAAACATCAAGTGGAGACATCAAATACTAGTTGGCTTGAGAAAAAATTACAACTCTATGTCTGCATGTCGGTAATACATGCTAAATTCACAAATATCAAGTTTATATATCATTTATACAAAATCTCAGCACATTTAAAGTGCCTGACACACAGTGCCCCCTCAATCATAGTTTCAACACTCTCACGGTGCATGGCAAGATGCCCATGGATACCCACACACTTTAGCACTATATGGGTGCCTGATATAAGTCACTAACCCTTCACGTATCGTGTGCCTACACTCATAGGAATAAAAGTAGCATGTGTTATCACCTGACTTTGGAGGGCTGGATCTTAGCCCAAGCGCAGATCGGATCAAAGTCAATGATCATCATAACACAGCCCAAATTGTCTGGTGCACACTTCACCTCACTTTCAATACCACTAATCCAAACATGGGGCCTGGCGTACAAATAACCTCGATATCAATATCAATACGGATCTAAGGCCCCAGCTTGGTCGTTGATCTACTCAAATCTCAATACGCCAACATCTCATAGTATCAAAATCAGTATACCATACGGATTATGTCAACGTGCCACAAATCCACTAAAAACCATGTCACACAAGTAAGGATGCCACCAACATGTGAGATAACATATAAGAAGTATACAAAGATGGTATTATAACATGCGATATAATATCATGACTGGAAAGTATGACTACCGGTAAGACAAATAGCTCAGCATAGCAACTCTTCCTTCTAAGCCTAATTCCGAGGTCGTTTACTCAAAAGTCAAATATTGGTCAACTATTCCAACTTAAAGCTTCCAAATAGAGAATTACTCTTCCAAATCAAATCAGAACACCTCGAAAGTCAAAACCAACCATACATGTGAGTCATAATACCTAATATGAAGCTACTTAAAGTCTCAAACCCCCGAACAAAGTGCTAAATCTCAAAACGACCGATCGGGTCATCACATTCTCCCCCACTTAAACCTACATTCATCCTCGAACGTGCCAAGAATCATTCAAAAGTTGCGAATATCACTGAATAAATAATCATACACAAAATCCACAGGTGATCTCAGGTCACCTAAATTCATAGGATCCCATCAACACAATCCTGACTGAAAATTCTTCCTTCAACCTTAGGTTGCAATCCATATAATAGAATTCTAACTTCCAGAGCTCCCTCTAAGATCCGATTCTTAAATGTATACACCGTATCAATCTCAAAAGGTTGTATCAAAGCCTAAGTATACTCCCAAAATATAACCACAGGATGTACCACATAACTCATATGCCCATAGAAATATCGTCCAACCACAATAGCTGCTTATTACCAAACCCGATACCGGTAATGTACCTTATGACCCATAAAACCTTGTTCAAACCCTCCCAATTTTGCAATTGAATAATGAGACACATAGAAAATCATAACCATCTATCGAATCAACAAGTCATGAAGTTCTCTTAGTCAACAAGGACCACCGCCAAACTCTAAGCTGACTAAGTGTTCTTCCTCCAAACATGCATTATACAAATCCGATTGCACTGATTCTAGGTCCAATAACTTTGTCTCACCTAGTACAAGTTGTTCGACCAGCAGGCCATATCAAATACCATCAATAACCTCATACGACGCAATCAGTGCGCCAATAAGCAATCGCTCGAATATGACCAGTAATGAAAAAAGAACCAAAAGAGAACTACCCAACAAGTTCAACATATACAAGATTATGAGCATAATGCTATGAATCCTTCCCACAGGGGAGAAATCAAAACACACAAAATGAGCACAAGAAATCATATCCAACATAACCCCATTGCGGCGTGCAACCCGAGCAATACTCATACTTACTAAACACATGTGTAACCATAAAAAGCATGTATACTACATAAATATAACCATGGGAAGACGGATAGCATAATGCGCTACAGAAGAAGGCCAAACACGACTAAGGTTCAAGAGGCAAATCAACATATCAAGAGCCATCTCGCTCAAATATCGCCACAAGGCCTAAGCAAAACTACAACATGCGTGTGAATAACCAAGTAGTCTCACAACCCACCATGTTATAAATAAGTAACACATGAAATAGATCAAGTCATGAATAACATATATATCACCCGATGGCACACCCATAGACAATGATGCGTTGAATACTCAAATTCAATCCAATGTAGAATACACACACTCATTAGGCTTATTAGTGTCCTCCAAATAGATTCAGATCATTCCAAAATAAGTCTGTAGCCATCCAAAGGTGCACGGTGACCCCAACCCTAATATATAAAATTAGCTGTCACTTCATGAATGCTCTTCCACAGTTCGCAACCAGAGGAATAATCCACCTCTTAGAAATATAATCTCCAAAATGCGAGAGTACCAGAATCTCCATACCTAATACAATTTCTCTCTCAAATGACTAACCTGCAACGCATACAGAATCACACCATGGGAGATACCCCCATAACCTTCCACACTAAATGGCAAAACTTGAACATCAATGGCTACCAATCACTTTATTCCTGCAGCACTATTAAAGTATCCGTAATCAATACAAAATACATCTTCCATGAAACACACACTTCTCACACGATACAAAAATAGTGCTAACATTATCATTAACATATGATACTTCCCATGCTGTCCAGAACATCATGACATTTCTTTCGAAGCTGAACCGTAACCCTGTTCATGAAATCCTAATTCCCCAAAGTTCACCACATTAATCATGCTAACATGCGAAAACATGAGAATTTCATTACTAACTCTAAAACATAAATAGGATACACACTCCATCGACCAAAAACTTCCACTTTGCTCAATTCCGAAAAAATTGGCAACACGCAAATTGCGGTAGAAGACACCAACCGCAAGCCGTGGTCAAAACCATTGAAAACTCCTTGGAATCCTCAGGCACACAACCAAGCGAGTTGAACTGCATCCCTCTAAGTTACCCTAAATATACATACTACAAACCCAACAATATTACCACAAAAAACTGGTAAGGCCCTATAATACCAAAAGAACTTATCATCTCTATTACCATACTGCCCAAGCCACTACTAAACGGACCCAACTCCTTTATATTACTCATGACCCGCCTTCATAACAATGTTACTCTTCCCAAGAATACTATGACCTCAATCAAAACTCATCCCAGGTGATCCTAATATGAAATCTCATCGTCCTAAGACTCCTAAGTCACTATGTTCCCTCTTATACGTCAAATATTACCACAAACCGAAATACCTGCTCTGAATAGGCCCTCTCTGAATATGAAGCTATTTTTCCTACCTCTCAAACACTGCTTTGCAGAACTGATAATGATATAGAAAAGTTTCAAGTCTCTTCCACTATCTCCATATATCACTAAGATTAAATACAACACACACCCAGAAATTTCTTGCTCAATCATCCTCAAAGTCATCCTTCTATGATCATATCTAATCAGCAAGCGTACCTTAGTCTAGAATCTATAACAACACAAAACTAGGTGACCAAATCATCGATGGAAGACTCCCTTTCTTGGCTCTAAGCCACATTCGCATAACCCAATAACTCATAATGATCGCTCCTCTTTAATTGCCATGATACCACATTGTTACTCAACTGAATTTCTCATATGCTCACGTTGCGCCAACCTTAACGCATACTAATCATCAGCCCAAAGGGACACTCAATCTCATGACAATCGTGCCATCTTCCTCAAGAGATCCGAAGCCTCATGGTTGCACTCACAATCCACTGGATAGAAGGTAAAACTCTTCATAAGAACCTCATAAGAAATCATAGAACCCCTAACTTCCTCATAGTAGATATCCTACATGTGTGACCTCATATCAACATCTTTCTATCACCTGCCATGGTATAACACTATGCAATAAATGACTCCTCCCAAATCCACTCTCATCCACAAGCTGCAAAAATATATTTCATCCCACCAATTAACAATTAGAAGACCTATCAACACATCCCAACTCAAGACGATATGCACAACAAGAAAATAATCAAATATTCACAATCCCTTAATAGTCCAGGCAGACCCTTCTCGTCAAATTCGATCTCTCAAAATGTAACAAGCCACCGCTAGTAGTAAATGCCCTCAATTGTGCATAATGACCTCATAACATAAAAAATCCTCAAAATCTGTGGCAACACTACCTAAATACCCATAACGATACATTCTCACTTTCGGGTTGGTATAGCCATCTTCCGAAGTAAACCATCCGGTCTCTAGTGCTCATTATCAACCTGTTCAAAATGAAACACCATTAAACATGCCCAATAGTGTTGCCTCGTATCATGAGACCTCTCTTTAATACGTGGATAAATAGAATACCACAATTTACGAGCCTCCTCGAGGATCATCTCCCTCGAGCCACCAATATTGGGAACACAAATTCGACCCCGGAGTCGCAACACACTGCCCCACAAAGGACCACCTGCTTAGCACTACCTCGCAATATCGTGTTACTGAGCACAAGCAAACGGAAACCATCATATCGACAATCCTTAATGCGCTCAGACAAGGATAATTGTCCAACAACACAAGCAATAGCTCTACTCAGTCCAAAATAGCCAACCTTGAAAATCTCACGACCATGGCTTGAATATCAATATCCCAAATGCCTCCCCTTCGATGGAAAAAATTCCAAACTCCAAATCGTGAACCAAGTAATCCTTTTCAAGGGCTGCTACAGCCGCAAGCTTGATCAATCACCCTACCATTCTCCTACCACACCACCTCAAGACTAATGCGTGATTCATCACAATACTTTGTCTAAGACCCTTAAACCATGGGCAATGCCAACATTATGGCCGCAATTGATGGCAACTCAACTTCAAAGCAACAATCGAAGTTTGACCTCATTACACGAGGAAAAACGTCCCGCGTCACATCGGTATCATCATCACAACTCGTCGATGCCCAACTAACATTAAGTACTCAATATCGCGTACAGATGAATGGGAACGAGCTGAAGATATAGACTTCAAGCCGAGAAAAAATCGCATGACAAGGAATCAAGGAAGGGAATGTTTCCTAAAGCCTATAGCTTCTTAAAGATAATTACAAACATCTCTGTGCCAATCTTTCAGACTCTACTAGGCTTACTCATAATTCATAAGACCTATGTGAACCTAGTGCTCTGATACCAATCACAACCCAAAATCCCATTGGAGTCGTGATGGCGCCTAACACGGTTTTCTAGGCAAGCTAACAACAAAGATGTGAAAATAATCCTCAGTAATGATAAGACATAGTCTCAAAGTTGAAGGATTAAAATAATTGAAGTTAAAATGTTTACAAATGAATTCACCCCAAAATCTAGTGTCACCGAGTGCATGAACTTTATAGAATACTAAATAAGACATCTATTTTGTGTAATATTGCTATCTAGTAATAAATAAAATTCTCCGTTTTACCAAACAAAAAAGAAACAGAAAAAAATATGTTATATCATATTTCCTGAATCCATCGCATTAGCACAAGGATATAAATCAATCCTCCAATTTATGCTTTACAGAAACTCGTTGTTGAACAAGAAATGAAGTGAACTTACTTCAAAATGATTTAACGTGATATTGGCTTTTGATACTAATTGTTGAAACTAAAAGTTTAAGATGAACACCATTCATCTTTTTCCAAGAACTATCATGCGAAATCACCAAGAATATAAAATTAGATGCGGAAGCGTACCTAAAACTATGAGAATGAATAAAAGTTGTCGTTTGGTGGTTATTAGTCTTCGAAGCGTAAGAATTATACAGAACCGGCTTTCACATTTTTTTATTATGAGATATTAGAAAAATACCTTAAGCCTGATTTGGGGACCATAACACACATTATAGTTGCACATAATTTATGTATGTCTCATTTGACCCATCATTAATTAAATTAAAAATTACATATGGTATCTATATATAAGATCCCATACCCTTATGAGGTATTTTTTTGGCCCATTTAGCTTTAAATATTAGTATATCACTTTAATTTGGGTCAATCTTATAGTAATAATAACCAACATATAGTTATTCTCAATACAGTATATGTGCAACTCCAAAAATTCTAACACTTATCCCATCTCTAATTTCTATTGGGTTTTGCGATTTTGGGCTCATCAACAAAAATCTATATCAGTTGGTTGACAGTTAAACTTGACATAAAACTGAATGAAGAATATACGCTATAATTATTTCGTTTTGGTAATTTGAATTGAGTATACAAATTAGCTGGGAAATATTAAAAATACACTATCTTGATTATGCATATCATTTTATGAAGAACCATTCTTCTGTGATGAAGGTGATCGTGGTAATTATGAAAAAGTAGTAGAGTTGTATTGAGATGTTTTATAGCTTATGCATTGTCACGACCCAAAATTCTATTGGAGTCATGATGGCGCCTAACACCCCTTGCTAGGCAAGCCAACAACAAAATATGTAAAAATAAACTTCAATAATGATAAGAAATAGTATTAAAAGAAAAATAATTTAAATAACTAAAGTTAAATTGTCTATACAAATAAATTCATCCCAACATCAGATGTCACCTAGTGCATGAGCTCTATATAGTACTAATTATAATATCATAACAAAATACAATACAGTCCGGATGACTGATCAGTAAAAACCTAAGGTAAAATAGGGGACTTCAACACCTACGAGCGAAATAGCAGTGCTACCTCGAAATCTCCAAGCTAGTCAAGATCTGCCTCACGGGCAACCACCGCTATCAACAATACCTGGATATACACACCAAGTGCAGACTTTGATATGAGTAAAATCGACTCCATATTCAATAATTTACACGCTTAACCTCGGGCCAAAAGTAGTGACGTACTTGGCAAGGTCTTATCTTAAATTCCATAGCCGATAACAACAATAAAATCAGAATAATAGCATATAGAGAAAAATAGCTCAAATAACAACATGCTCAGCTTAACATAATAGGAGGAGAAATAAGCATGCATTTCAGATATAACAATAAAGGAATCAACTTCCACATAATTCATTTAGACATGTACTTAACAAGATAAAATTTTAATATGTAGCGCGAAACATCAAGTAGAGACATCGGATATTAGTTAGGATAAGGAAAATTATAACTCTATGCATGCATGTCAGTGATACATGCTAAATCCACAACTATCACAGTCTGTATATCAATTATAAAAAATCTCAGCACATCAAAAGTGCTCGGCACATAGTGCCCATCAATCATAGTTCAACACTCTCACGGTGCTTGGTAAGATGCCCATGGATCCGCGCACACATATATACACACTCTCAACACTGTGGGGGGTTCTAACATAAGTCCCTCACCTAACACATAATGTGTGCCCGTACTCATATGGGCCAAAAGTAGCATGGGTTATCATCTGACGTTGGAATGGCGTATCCTAGCCCAACCACTAATCCGATCAAAATCAACAATCAAAATAATACAGCCCAAATGTCCTAGCGCACGCATCACCTCACTCTCAATACCACTGAGCCCAATATTGGGCCTGACGTACGCGTCACCTCAATATCAATAACACTATGATTATGGCTCTATGTCCTTAGCTCAGTCATTAATCTGCTCAACCTCAATACACTGACATTTAACAGTATCATAATCAAAGTACCGCACGGATTATACGAACGTGCGACAAATACACTCAAAACCATGTCACACAAGTAAGGATGCTAACAACATGTGAGATAACATATAAGAAGTACACAAAGATGGTGATATAACATGCATATATGAATATCATGACTGAAAAGTATGACCACGGCTAAAATATGACATGATGGAACCTTAAGGGTCTTGATGGAACCTTGTTCCAAAGACAGAGTAAGCCTATCACATGATAACGACTTAGCCGGTAATTTTGAGTATTTTAGCTCAGATCCCTTATTTATGGCCTCCTCTATAGTTTATTGTGGTTATGTGATGTGTCGGGAGTGTTTGGTTTTGGTTCGGGTCAGTTTCTGAGTGAAAACACATCGTCCCTAAGTGAAAGCTTAAGTTGAAATAGTTGACTGTAATTTGGGTTTTGTGTAGACGACTCCGTAACGGAGTTTTGATCATTCCAATAGCTTAGTATGGTTATTTTAGACTTAGGAGTGTGTCTGGATTTTGATTTGGAGGTCTGTAGGTCATTTCGGCTTGAATTGACAAAAGTTATGAAGTTGAAGGTTTGGAAGGTTGAGATATTTTATCGGGAGTTGACATAATTAATATTAGGGTCAGATTTCGATTTTGGAAGATGGAATAGGCTCTTCATGTGATTTATGATTTGTGCAATCACACCTGTGCATTTTGGGACGCAGGTGCAGCACCACAAAAGTGGTCTTCAAGCCGTAGAAGCGAAAGTGAGTCTGGCTAGCTGGGGCCGCAGGTGCTGTAAAGTGACGCGCATAAGCGGACGCACAGATATGGCTGATTTTCCAAAGAAGTGCAAGCGCATGTGCGCTTAGGGTGTCCACAAGTGCGAGTTTTAAGGGGCCTAAGTGAGAGCTGCACCTGCGCTGAAAATTATACAGGTGGAGAGCCGCAGATGCAGCTAAGGCCTCGCAGAAGCGAGAATCGTTGGGCAGAAATGGGGTCTTCGGGGGTTTATCTCACTTTCATCTTTTGGACATAGAGAGCTCGGTTTGTGGAGATTTTTCGATGGATTTTCAAGGAAATCATAGGGGTAAGTGATTCTAACTCGGATTTGGCTATATTACATGAATCCATTGTTAATTTTGTCATTAGTTAGTGATTTGAGTTTGAAAATTTGGGGAAAGTTTGTGAAACTTCTTACACTAAATTTTTGGGATTAGAAAGGCGATTTGAAGTCGGATTTGAGTATGGTTGGACTCGTTATCGAATGGGTGTTCAGATTTTGTATGTGATTCTAACTCGGATTTGTACCGAATAGCTTCCTATAGGTTGTATTTATGGTATGAAGTTGTTTGGCTAGATTCGAGCCGTTTGGAGTTGGATAATCGCGGGAAAGGCTTACTAGTGGATTGAGTTAGTGTATTTTGAGGTAGTTGTGTTTCCTAACTTTGTGTTGGGAAATTACCCCTTAGGATAGGTATTGTTTGTGTTAATTGTGATATGTGAAAGTCGTATACGCGAGGTGACGAGTGTGTACACGGTCTATACGTGCTAATTCACCACTTTAGCTATGTAATTCCATAAATGCCTTTAATTGAGTAACCATATGTTATATCATCATCATTAGTCTATCTCCACATGCTTTACTTGTCTTATCTCTTACTTATTAATTGCCTTTATATATTTAGTAGAAGTTATTGTTTTCTGTACTCCTTATTCATTATTTAAACGATGAGTTCCTTATTTGAAATTATTATTTCTTGGAATATCTTATTGTTGAAATTGGTATTGAGTTATAAGGGTCGTGATTCACATTAAGGCAAAGTTGTAAAGTTGTGAAACACCATTCTTGTTTAGTTATTCACTTTTGGCTGTTATTGTTGAGACCCTTGTGCATATTGTTGTTGAGCGATGGGCTATATATTTTGAAAGCACTATTATTCTTGACTTTTTTGGCATGTTGTGATATTGGGCACTTGATGTGCGATTTGTGATAAGTTGTGATGTTGATACGCATGCGGTGGTATAAGGATTGGTGTTGAAACTCATGCGGTTAGATAAGGTGCGCTTGATACGCGTGTTGTCAACAAGGGAACTACTTGAAGCCACGCGGTGTGATAAGGTGGGCTAAAATACGGGAAGCAATTTTGAGAAAAATGATTTTTAAAACTAAAATGCAAGGCTCCCGTAGTGATATAAAGAAAGGTTGTGATTTGTTTTATTATATGCAGCTACAAGTCTGTGCCTCGGTAGTGATTATTGCTGATAATCTTATGTTACATAGCTTGTGTTTTGGTTGCAATATTCCTTGGCATATCATTCATTATTTTCTTCCGTGATGCCTTAATTGCCTTAGTTCAGTGTAGCTATTCTTGGTATATCTCTTTACTGTTTCATTTCTATTGTTTATCATAATCACATTATTATGTACATCTTCAGTCTTCTTATTGGGTACCGTTGGGCCATACAAGGTTAGGTTTGGCACTTACTGGGTACCGTTGTGGTGTACTCGTGCTACGCTTCTGCACATCGTTTTGTGCAGATCTGGGTACCTCTTACTAGTTCATACACCAGGTATTGTTTGGATTTGGAGACTTCGAGGTATACCTGTCGGCGTTCGCAGGCCTCGGATTCACCCTCCATCTAGTTCTATTTCATTTCCCCCCTTTTATTGATACAGTTATATAGGGATGCTCAGTACTTTTTTGTAGAGCTTGTGACTTGATATCATCGGATTGTGGGCGTTTGTTACTATTGAGTTGCAGAGTTCTTTTATGATAGTTATTGAGTTATTTGAGAGTTTCATCATTATCTTAGTTATATTATGCATATATGTTTGGCTTACCTAGTTTAATAGACTAGGTGCCATCACGACATCCTACATAGGGAAATTGGGTTCAAGACAACTTGGTATCAGAGCTCTAGGTTCACAGCTGTTACGAGTCACGAGCATGTTTTGTAGAGTCTCGCGGATCGGTACGGAGATGTCTGTACTTATCTTTGAGAAGCTATGGAACTGTTAGGAAACATAACTTCTTTCACTCCTTATCGTGCGAGTTTGTTGACTTCGAACTCTAAATCTTTGTCTTCCTATTCTCTCACAGATGGTAAGGACACACACCGCTTGATCCGAAAGTCAAACACTCGCTCCCCCTGCTAGAGCTGTGAGTGGCCGGCCCAGCGCAGAGGCCGATGAAGGGCACGTGGTGCAGCTAGAGTACCTGCCCGAGCTGCGACAGGGGAGCTACATATAGCTCCAGTTAGGGGACAGGCACCTGATGCGCCTATTGCTCCCCTTGCACTTCAGGGGACTCTCGCCCAGTTCTTGAGCATTATTGGTACTATAGCTCAAGTGGGGTTGATCCCACTTGCATCGGCCATGTCTGGGGCTGGGGGAGGAGCACAGACTGCCGCAGCCCGTACTCCAATGCAACGGGTCCATGCTGACCAGGTCCCAGAGGTCATACCAGTATAGTCGCTTGTCCCAGTTCAGTCCCGGGTTAGGGTAGAAGCGTCTGAAGAGTAGCAGCTCAGACTCGAGAGGTACGACAAGAACTACCCCTACCTTCAGCGGCCTAGCTACAGAGGATGCACAAGGCTTTATGGAGTAGTGCCACCGTATTCTCCTTACTATGGGTATAGTGGAAACGAGCGGGGTTGCTTTTATTACTTTCCAGCTGTCGGGACCAGCATACAGTGGTAGTGCGCTAATGAAGAGGGTAACCACGCTGAGGCAGCTTCACTCACATGTGCTCAGTTTTCAAAGATGTTCCTGAGAGAGTTTGTTCCCCATAGCCTTCAGGATGCATGGCACATGGAGTTTGAGCAGATGCGCCAGGGTGCTATGACAGTATCAGAGTATGCTGCCAGGTTTAGCGTGTTGTCCACACATGCAACTACCTCAGTTTCCACAATCACAGAGCAATCCGTCGATTTATTGAGGGGCTCAACTACCATTTTAGATTCAGCATGGCTCGAGAGTTGGAGACTAATACTCCATATCTACAGGTGGTTGAGATCCATAGATATTTGGCAGTATGCGGGGCAGGGAGAGAGAGAGGATGACGTGGCCAAGAGGCCTCGAGATTCTAGCACATATAGTGGTGCTCGTGCCTCAATTGTAGCCCGTCATGACAGAGGATGTGTGAGCCACCCAGTTCATTCAACACTTCTACTTTCTAGTGGTATTCCGGCTACTCCAAGGTCTCAGGTTTTCCCATAATGCACCGCCACTGTCTAGTGCACCTCCTGCACGGGGTGCTTTTAGCAGTCAGTCCAGCCGACAAGGCCCGAGCTAGTTTTAGAATCACTGTCCTCTGAGAGCTTGTTTTCAGTGTGGTGATACTCGTCATATGGTGAGGGACTACCCCAGACTTATGAGGGGTTCACCTCCATAGACTACTCAAGATCTACGTATTTCACAGGGTCCCCAAACTTCTCGTGGCTATCGCGCCAGTTGCCACTCCACCTGCTCAGCCAGCTAGGGGTGGAGGTCAGGCGGGTAAGGGTCCCCCTATAGGGGGAGGCCAGGCCAAATGTTATTCTCTTCTGAGTAGGACAGAGGTAGTTGCATCAGACTCAATTATTATAGGTATTTTTTCGGTTTGCCATAGAGATATATCAGTCTTATTTGATACAGGCTCCACTTATTCATATGTATCATCTTACTTTGCTCCGTAGTTGCGTATATCCCGTGATTCTTTGAGTTCTCCTATCTATGTGTATGTGGGAGATACCACTATTGTTGACCGTGTGTATCGGTCGTGTTTAGTTTTTCTTGGTGGTATTGAGACCATAGTTGATCTATTGTTGCTCAGTATGGTAGATTTTGATGTTATTTTGGGAATGGACTGGTTGTTACTCGATCATGCTATTCTTGATTGTTATGACAAGACGATGACATTGTCTATGCCAAGTTCGTCGCGGTTGGAGTGGAGGGGTACTTTGGATTATGTTCCTAGCAGAGTGGTGTGTTTCCTTAAGGCACATCGGATGGTTGGGAAGGGGTGTGATGCATATCCAGCCTTTGAGAGAGATGTCAGTGTTGATACTCCTACCGTTGAGTCACTTCTGGTAGTGAGGGACTATCCAAATGTATTTCCGGTGGATCTTCTGGGCATGCCGCCAAATAGGGATATTAATTTTTGTATTGACATATTGCCGGGCACTTAGCCCATCTATATTCCACCATATCATATGGCCCTAGTGGAGTTGAATGAGTTAAAGGAGTAGTTGTAAAATTTACTTGATAAGGGTCTCATCCGTCTCTGTGTGTCACCTTGGGGTGCTCCGGTCTGGTTGGTAAAGATGGATGGTTCTATGCGCATGTGTATTGTTTATCGGTAGTTGAACAAGGTTATAGTGAAGAACTTGTATCCATTACCACGTATTGATGACCTATTTAATTAGCTACAGGGTGCCAAAGTATTCTCGAAGATTGATTTGCATTGATTTGCGGTCAGGCTATCATCAACTAAAGATTCGGGATACAAATATTTTGAACACTTCTTTTAGTACTCGGTATGGTCACTACGAGTTCCTTGTGATGTCACTTGGGCTAACTAACGCCCCAGCACCATATATGCACTTGATGAACAGTGTATTCCAGCCCTATCTTGACTCATTCGTCATTGTGTTCATTGACGACATCTTGGTGTAATCCCGGAGTCGGGATGATCGTGAGCAGCACCTGAGGATCGTGCTCCAGACCTTGAGAGAAAAGACGTTGTATGCAAAAGTTTCAAAGTGTGAATTCTTGGTTAATTCAGTGACATTTTTTGGATCATGTGCTGTCGAGTTAGGAGATGAAGGTAGATCCGAAGAAGATTGAAGCAGTGCAGAGTTGGCCCACACTATCTTCAGCCACTGAGATCCGAAGTTTTATAGTTTGGCAGGGTATTACCGTCATTTCATAAATGGTTTCTCATCTATTGCTACTCCTATGACAAAATTGACCCAAAAGGGTGCTCCATTAAGATGGACCGACGAGTGTGAGGAGAGGGATTTCAAAAGCTCAAGGCTGCTTTGACTTCAGCCCAAGTGTTGGTGTTGCCTACGGGTTTAGAATCTTACAATGTGTACTGTGATGCGTCACATGTTGTCCTCGGCAAGTTGTTAATGCAAGACCGTATGGTGATTACCTACGCGTCTGGACAACTGAAGGTACGTGAAAGGAATTATCCTATCCGCGACTTGGAATTAGCATCTATTGTTCATGCCTTGAAGATTTGGCGGCACTATTTGTACGGTGTCCCTTGTGAAGTCTATACCGACCACCGAAGTCTACAGCATGTGTTCAAACAAAAGGATCTTAACTTGCGACAACGGAGGTGGATGGAGTTTCTTAAGGACTATAGTATCACCATTCTGTATTATCTGGGGAAGGCCAATGTCGTGGCCGATGCCTTGAGTCGAAAGGTGGAGAGCTTGGGCAGTTTAGCATATATACCGGCAGCGGAAAGGCCATTAGCATTTGATTTTCAGGCCTTGGCCAACCAGTTTGACAGATTGGAAATTTCAGAGCTAAGTCAAGTTTTGCTTACGTGGTTTCTCGGTCTTTCCTTTATGATCATATCCGAGAGCGTCTGTATGACGACATCCATTAGCTCTTCCTTAAGGAAACAGTTCAGCACAGCGATGCCAAGGAGGTTACTATTGAGGATAATGGTGTTTTATGGATGCAGTTCTTGCTAAGTGTGCTCAATGTCAATGGTCTGCGTGAGTTGATTATTAAGGAAGCCCACAGTTCACGGTACTCTATTCATCTGGGTGCCGCTAAGATGTATCTAGACTTGAGGCAACACAATTGGCGGATGAGGATGAAGAAAGACATAGTGGAGTATGTAGCTCGGTGTCAAAATTGTCAGCAAGTGAAGTATGAGCATCAGCGGCCAGGTAGGTTGCTTAAGAGACTTGAGATTCTCGAGTGAAAAAGGGAGTGAGCTGCAATGGGTTTCATTGTTAGGCTCCCACGTACTTAGAAGAAGTGTGACGCAGTATCGATGATTGTAGATAGGTTGACCAAGTCAGTTCATTTCATTCCAGTGGTGACTACTTATTATTCGGAGCAGCTGGCTCAGGTCTATATTCGCGAGACTGTCCGACTTCACGGCGTGCCGGTATCTATCATTTTTGATCGAGGTACATAGTTTACATCGTGATTATGAAAGGCTATACTACATGAGTTAGGCACACGACTTGAGTTAAGTACAACATTCCACCCTTAGATGGACGGACAGTCCGAACGCATTATTCAAATATTGGAGGATGTGCTTCGTGCTTGTGTTATGGAGTTCGATAGTTCTTGGGATTAGTTTTTGCCGCTTGCGAAGTTTTCCTACAACAACAACTATCAATCGAGTATTTAGATGGCTCCATATGAGGCCTTGTATAGGAGGTGGTACCGGTCTCCGCTGGGTTGGATTGAGCCGGGTGAGACCAGGCTATTGGGTACTGACTTGATTCAAGATGCTTTGAAAAAGGTTAAGTTGATTCAGGATCGACTAGGCTATTCGCGATTTTGTATTCATGGGACGGGAGCAGTTCATACTCCGAGTTTCACCCATGAAGGGTGTTATGAAGTTTGGGAAGAAGGGAAAGTTGAGCCCTAGGTATGTCGAACCTTTTATGATTGTTGAGAGGATTGGTGAGGTGGCTTAAAAGCTTATATTTCCACCTAGTCTAGCTGCAGTTCATCCAGTATTCCATGTTTCTATGCTCTGGAAGTATCACGGAGATATGTCTCATGTGCTGGATTTCAGCTCAGTCCAGTTTGACAAGGATTTGTCTTCTGTTGAAGAGCCGGTAGCCATCTTGAACAGGCAGGTCCAAAAGTGGAGGTCGAAGATCATCACTTTAGTAAAGGTTCAATGGAGGGGTCAACCAGTCGAGGAGGCGACTTGGGAGACCGATCATGATATGCGTAGCCGTTATCATCATCTTTTCAATATTTCAGGTATGTCTCTACACTTGTTCGAGGACGAACGTTTGTTTTAAGAGGGGGAGGATGTAATGACCCAGCCAATCATTTTGATTATTTTAGCCTAGATCCCCTATTTATTGCCTCCTCTATGTTGTATTGTGGTTACGTGACGTGTCGGCAATGTTTGGTTTTGGTTCGGATGAGTTTCAGAGTGAAATGGGACACAAAGTCCTTAAGTTTGAGGCTTAAGTTGAAAGAGTTGACCGTATTTTGACTTTTGTGTAGATGATTCCGGAATGGAGTTTCGATTGTTCCTATAGCTCTGTATGGTAATTCTGGACTTGGGAACATGTCCGTATTTTGAGTTGGAGGTCCGTAGGTCATTTTGGCTTGAATTGGCGAAAATTAGGAAGTTGAAGGTTTGGAAGGTTGAGAAGTTTGATCGGGAGTTGACTTTATTGATATCGAGGTCAGATTTCAATTCTGGAAGTTGGAATAGGTTCGTCACGTCATTATGACTTTTATGCAAAATTTGAGGTCAAATGGAGTTATTATAGTATGAATCAACATTAGTTTTGGAAGTCTGATGTTCATAGTTTCAATAGTCTTGATTTGGGTTGTGATTCATAGAATCGATGTTGTTTGATGTGATTTTAGGCCTCGAGTAACTCTATTATGTGTTTTGGCACTTGTTGTATATTCGGATGGTGATCCTGGGGCCCCGGATGTGATTCGGATTGAATCCGGAACAATTTTTGACCTTGGTTTGATTTTTCAACCATTGTTGTGTCTGGTGCAATCGCACCTGCCAACTTTGGGCCGCATGTGTGGAGCGCAGAAGCGGCTCTCGAGTCGCAGAAGTGATAGCGGGTCTTGCCAGCTTCGACCACACGTGCGGTCAGCGACACGGAAAAGCGAATGCGTAGATGCAGCTGGTCTTCCACAGAAGCACAAGCGCAGGTGCGCTTAGGGTGTTCCCAGGTGTGAGTTTTTAGGGGCCTAAGTGAGGGTCGCACCTCATATGGAAATTCCGCAGGTGCAGAGCCGCAGATGCGGCTAAGGCCTCGCATAAGCGAGAATCGCTAGGCAGAAAAGGGGTCTTCGAGGGTTTATTCCTATTTTCATCTCTTGGACCTAGAGAACTTAGTTTGTGGCGATTTTTCGAGAGATTTTCAAGGAAATCATCAGTGTAAGTGATTTTATCTCGAATTTGGCTATATTACATGAACCCATCGTTAATTTTTTCATATAAGTAGTGATTTGAGGTGGAAAATTTGGGTAAAAATTGTGAAGCTTCTTTGACTATATATGGCGATTTGAAAGGTGATTTGAAGTGGGATTTGACTAATTCTTGTGAGGTTGGACTTGTTATCGAATAGTTGTTCGAATTTTGTAAGTTTGGTCGAGTTCCTAAACGTGGACTTGGGGTTGACCTTTTGCATTAGCTTTTTGTATCTCTTTAAAGATTGCAACTTTATCGTGCGAAATAGCTTCCTATAATTTGTATTTATTGTATGAAGTTGTTTTGGCCAGATTCGAGCCGTTTGGAGTTGGATAATCCCGAGAAAGTCTAACTAGTGGATTGAGTTAGTGTGTTTTGAGGTAAGCGTCTCGCGTAACTTTGCGTGGGGGAATTACTCCATAGGATTAGTGTTGTCTTGTGTTAATTGTGATATGTGGAAGCCGCGTACGCAAGGTGACAAGTGTGTACACAGTCTAAAAGTGGTAATTGACTGGTTTTAGCTATTTAGACTCCTTTCATGCCTTTAATTGAGTTACCAACATATGTTATATTCATCATCAATAGTCTATCTCCATATGCTTTACTTGTCTTATCTCTTACTTGTTAATCACCTTTACATGATTAGTTGAACCTATTGTTTTCCCTATTCCTTATTCATTCTTTAACCGTTGAGTTCCTTACTTGAAGGTGTTATTTCTTGGAATATCTTATTGTTGAAATTGGTGTTTAGTTATAAGGGTCGTGATTCACATTGAAGCAAAGTTATAAAGTTGTGAAATACCATTCTTGTTAAGTTTTTCACTTTCGGTTGTTATTGCTGAGACCCTTGTGCATATTGTGGTTGAGCCATGGGCTAGTTATTATGGAAACACTATTATTGTTGACTTCTTTTGCAAGCTGTGTTATTGGGATCTTTAGGTGCGATTTGTGATTCGTTGTGATGTTGATACACATGCGGTGGTATAAGGATTGGGGTTGAAATGCATGCAGTGAGATAAGGTGGGTTTGGTACGCATGTTGCTATTAGGGGAACTATAAGAAGCCACGCGATGTGATAAGGTTGGCTAAAATGTGGGAAGCTATTTTGGGCAAAATTATTTTTAAAACTAAATGCAAGGCTCCCGTAGTGATATAAGCAAAGATTGTGATATGCGATAGACGGCGGTACCTTGGTAGTGATTCTTGTTGATACTTTTCTTTTACATCACTTGTGTTTTAGAGACTTCAAGGTATACATGCCGGCATCCGCAGGCCTCGGAGTCACACATTATCTAGTTTTAGTTCAGTTTTCCCTTTTTAATAGATACAGTTGTATAGGGATGTTCAGTACTTTTTTCTAGAGCATGTGACTTGTTATCACCTGATTTTTGGAGTTTGATTCTATTGAGTTGCGGAGTTCTTTTATGATAGATGTTGAGTTATTTGAGAGTTTCATCATTATCTCAGTTATATTCTGCATGTATGTTAGGCATACCTAGTCTTAGAGACTAGGTGCCATCACAAAATCCTAAGAAGGGGAATTGGGGTCGTGACACATAGCGAGATCATACAGAATATAAAAACTTGAATATTATATAAAAATTGAGAAATTCCGTAACATAGCCGTAAAGTCAATACATTGGCATCCCTCAAAAAATCTTCGGACTCACTCTCTAACTATGGAAACCAAAGCAGGTGACGAGACAACTCAGTGAACCTCATAGCACACTCAAACATAGTCATACTCCCTTGGCACAACTACTCGAACTCGTTGTGCAACGCATCCCTAAGGGTCTATGGAACGAACACCCTCATGAAGAGATCATTGAACTGGGACCAAGTAAGTGTCTTTGTGCCATCTTGTCTACTCTACTCATAAGTCTACAACCATCTATATGTCGACCCCATCAGTTGGAAAGTAGTAAGGTTGACCCCGCTCAACTCCATTATGCCCATAGTGTGTAGAATACAGTGACACTGGTCTAGGAAACCCTATGCATCCTCAGAAGCTCTACCACTGAAAAGAGGAGGATGATACATATGGAGCCTCTCTAACCACTTCTACTCCTCCTTTGACGCCACCGGCCAGACCTCGGGCTGAACTGCAATAACGGGTTGCACAGCTATAACACCTGGAGCCTGATCAACATGAGACCGCTACTCTTGAGTACGGGTCGCGAGAGTCTAAGCTCGTTCCGCAGCCTGAGAAGCAACCGGTACAACCAGGATCAACCCCGCCTGAGCCAAATTACCAAACATGCTCAAAAGTGCGCTAAACCCTCTTGATGTTCAGGGGTAGCAATAGGCGCCTTGGGTGTCTGCTCCCCAGTGGCTCCTCAGTCATGGCCTCTCGCTACAACACGTGCCCCACCTCTGCCTCTTCCCTGGCCTCTAGCAACATCTACACATGGGGTAGCAACATCAATAACTGAAGCTCGTGTCCTCACCATCTCTAAGAGAAAAGGAAGACAAAGTCTCAAACTTCGAAATTAATAAATCCGCATGATAAGGAATGAACGAAGTGAAATTCGCTAATATTTTTGTAGCTTCTCGTAGATAAGTACAGACGTCTCCGTATTGATCTGTAAGACTCTACTAAATTTGCTTATGATTTGTAGAACCTATGAACCTAGAGCTTTGATACCAACTTGTCATGACCCAAAATCCCACCATAAAGGTCGTGATGGCACCTAGTTCCTAAGACTAGATAAGCCTGTCACATAATGAGATCAAACAGTTAATAACAACTTTAATATTACATAAAAACTAAGAAATGCAATAAAATAGCCGTAAAGTAAATACAGCAGTCGAAATCCCAAAACCTGGTAATACTGAGCCATAAGCTCTATAAAAAATACATAACGAGTCTTAAATGTGTACATCACTATTTGTAATACATCAACACTAATAAAGCAAATAAAAATGGTGACTGTAAGGCGTGCAAGTTGAAGAACATGTATAAGTTGAAGTATCCAATAGCTATGGCACCACTCCCTATTGACCACCACGATCTGAGGTACCTGGATCTGTACAAAGAATATGTAGAATCGTAGTATGAATACAGCATTGTAGGTAATCAGTAAGTACCAAGACTAAACTCTGTGGAATAGTGGCGAGGTTCAACTAAAGAAATTCACTACTCAAATAATATGTGCAACACATCAACATAAAACAGATAATGAAAAACATAACAGAATAAATATCAACCAAGAGTGGGGCATGTTTATTACACCTCGTGTTTTCGCGTTAGTATGCATCGTAAGTAAAATAACATAATCTGATGAGTCTAAAGCCCAGTACTCTGTCAATAACGAGTTTAAATAAGTAGGATAAGTCTCGAAAGATTTCGGGGATAAACAAATAAAAAAAAAAAGTTCGTCGAACTTGGGGGAAAGGCAGGAAGAATTCTGGACATGATTTTTGCTCCAGTTTATGGGGTTTTATCTCCTAGTATATAAGGTGTTATGGGGTGAATAACCTATCTAAATTCAATTTCATCGAGTCTAATTTCCAACAAGACAAACCATTCATTAATTGCAGCGTTGTACAAAATGCTATTTTATTCTAAGATAACTGCTGAAATCAGCTCCCTTTGGGACTACATGGTCGGTGGAAACTTATCCACTTGTTATATATCAATGTCTTTGTCTCCAAACCCCATTCTCTGCCAAATCTATTTCCTACATCTTACAATCTCTCTCCTAACATTCTCCCATGATTCCTATATAAACATAAGACCAAATCACCCAAGTCCAACAAAAAAAGTCTTGTAGATGTTGTGAAGATCACTTATATGATGTTGTTGATGAGTTGCGAGTGTTTATAATTTGAAGGAGAGTTTTTCTTTTTGTTTAAAGCTAATTTCTTCCTATCCTCTATGGACTTGATCATATCATAGTGTTCCTGAATCTCATTGGGCTGCTTGTTGAGCTTCTAATGATGGATATAAGCTTGGATATTGGCATGTATATATTTGGTTGTGTGCCAGATGTGTTAGTATTGATACTGTAGATTTGGGGATGGTGAAATAAGTAGGGGAGGTACTATCAATATTGCTATAGATGAGCTCGTCGCTCATTTGTGTCGACTTATAGCTTCTATAAGCTTAACAATGGTTCTTTATCACTTCTTATAGATTGAAGTGACGTATGGTTGTGGCCGTTTAATTGTTAACAAAGATTACAAGGTATGATGAGGCTAAACATTTCCATCATTTTTGCATGATCCCCTAACTTCATGCGTTTGATAATGGACATAAAGAGAAGTTCATATTCCTCAATTTATGTACATTATTTTAGTCTCATATGTTACATTCTTATCCCTTATCAGGATTTCAAATTTAGTTAAGTATTGTTTACTTTCAGTAGAAAGAGCAGAGAGCTTATATATATATATATATATGTATATGTATATATATATATATATATATATGTATATATATATATATACATATATATACACACATACAATATTACAGTATTTTAACCACCACCGATCTATAATCTGTGGGCATGACCCTATTAGGCAACCTCAGATCAGATGATAAGTTATATACCAAGCCTATTGTGGCAGAGCACCTATGAGCAATCCCTGAATGGTTGAGCTACCAACCCTAGGATGAACGAGCACCTATGAGCGAGCCTACTATGGATGAGAAGTTAGACGTACCGAGCCTTATAGGGCCAAATAGCTATTTTACTTACGACATTGAGAGTGTTGAGTCATTATCAACAGGTAATCATATCTTCATATCATCTTTGACTCGTAGTTTTATATATATATATATATATATATATATGTTATATGTATATATATACACTTACAATATTATAGTATTTTAACCACCACCGATCTATAATCTGTGGGCATGACCCTATTAGGCAACCTCAGATCAGATGATAAGTTATATACCAAGCCTATTGTGGCAGAGCACCTACGAGAAATCTCAGAATGGTTGAGCTACCAAGCCTAGTATGAACGAGCGCCTATGAGCGATCCTACTATGGATGAGAATTTACACGTACCGAGCCTTATAGGGCCGAATAGCTATTTTACTTACGACATTGAGAGTGTTGAGTCATTATCCACAGGTAATCATATCTTCATATCATCTTTGACTCCTAGTTATATATATGTATATATACACACACATACAATATAACAGTATTTTAACCACCACCGATCTATAACCTGTGGGCATGACCCTATTAGGCAACCTCAGATCAGATGATAAGTTATATACCAAGCCTATTGTGGCAGAGCGCCTATGAGCAATCCCAGAATAGTTGAGCTACCAAGCCTAGTATGAACGAGCGCCTATGAGCGAGCCTACTATGGATGAGAAGTTACACGTACCGAGCCTTATAGGGCCGAATAGCTATTTTACTTACAACATTGAGAGTGTTGAGTCAGTATCAACAGATAATCATATCTTCATATCATCTTTGACTCCTAGTTACTTTTAGTTATTATATTATCAATTCAGTTTAAGCTTTCAGTTATTCGATTGCCTTACATACTCGGTACTTTATTTCGTACTGACATCCCTTGGTCGGGATGTTGCATTTCATGCATGCGGGTTTAGATAGGCAGACGGATAGACCTCCTCAATAGGTGTTGTCGGAGTTTAGCTTGATAGGTAAGGTCCACATCATTCGGAGTTGCTGGGTGTGAGGTTTTGTGTACATATTGTACATATATATAGAGACATTACATGGGTAGGTTGGGGTCTTTTTACGACCAATACAACCATCATTAGAGGCTTATAGGCATATCTTGTCAGTCAGTGTAGTATGTTGGCCTTGTAGGCCTTGTATGTATATTCTTTTGGTTTGCCAGCTATCATTGTTATAATAGCCTTGCCGGCCAGGCTTTATAGTGATGCTTAGTTGGAGCTTGTCTCCGTTCAGTTTTACATTTTATTTCACAAATTGTCCTGCTATGTGGCCTTGCCGGCTAGAGTATTTCATTGTATGTTCCATGTCCCTCAGTCTTAGTTTGGTATGCTCGATCAAGTGAGGCACCGGGTGCCAGTCATGCCTCACACCCCCCCCCTCCCCGAACCCAATGGTTTGGGGTGTGACAAACTTTTATATCTAATCAAGTCTGTCATAGGAAGTCTACAAGCCGTATCTAGTAGACTCTTGTTTATGGGTATGTTGCCACACTTATAGATAGGACACTACAGGATATTTAGGATTGTTACTTTTCTTTCTGATCTTAGATTGTGCGATTGAACTTAGTCTTAAGTATTCACTAGTAATTTTTATCTTGTTTATGTTCTAAGCAATGCCTATTACTACTAGATGACATGCGGCTGTTCGGAGTCTATATGAGAAAGCGGGGGATAGCACCAGTCAAGTGCCACTTGTCCATATAGATCAGCATGAGCCTCATGATGAGGCAGATTCTCAAGCTTCTAAAGCACCACCACCATACCTAGAGGGGCATAGCGGAGCTGATGTACCTCTGCTTCCTCCCCCGGTTGCTCCTGATCATGATTTAGACATGTCGAGTGCTGTGTAGTTGTTGACTTAACTAGTTGCTTCACAGGCCCAACATTAGACCCCAGTCTGTAAGAGAAGTGGGTACGATCACGAGGGTAGATTCTAGATAGGCACCTTCCTCTAGTACGGGTCAAAAGGCTACAGAAGTGGTAAAAGGATGTATAAGTTACATTATTGAGTCACGCCCCTTGGAGATCATGGTTTTTATTGAGGAGGATCTATCCAGGGATCCATATGAATCACCCATTCGATCAGCTTTGATTCTGCTAACTGCAGATAGGGTAAGAGGAGTTTCGAATTCTCCAAGGCCATTAGTTTTGTTATCGGGGTCCATTGATCAAGGTATGAGGGGATAGGTGTAGGGATTGGCAAATCTAATTTTCCCGTAGGCTTAGCTGTATGTCACGGTATTTAAGGATACCAGCTCTATCGAGGTGCTAGATAGTCCACAGTATTGGGAGTCCTTGAATCAAGGTTCCCATATGTGTGTCATGAGATATCCGAAGGAAAAGGAGAGAAGTCGGGCCAGTAGGATGAGGATAGCTGATAAGGTTAGGAGGATTTCGCTTCGAAGTGTGTCTGATCGAGGCTCTCAGATAGGACCGAGGCAGGACGGTTACAGGTGTATTAATCCATCCATTGAAATTTCCTATATATATACACACACAAACTTATGAACCCAAGAAGTAACCTATTACTTATTATACGGGAACAAATTCAATTATAGTAGAAATAGACCATGATTGTAAGGGAAAGACCAGAGTAGAAGTAATGGTACTGCAACACTGCTCTGGTAGGATAATAAGATATTTCACCGATGGATGATTAATGCGCAGTATAAATCTCCTTTCTGGATGTTGTATTAAGGAACCTGAACATTTATTCTGTTGAGTTATTTAGTTGGGTATAAGTTAGACGTGTGGTTTAACTCTTTAAAGGAGAAACTATAATAAGCATAGGTTGAGAATAATCATAATAGGTAACATTGAAGGAAGGACAAAGGCGGAGTAAGGAAAGCATACTGGAGAAAATGTCACATAGGGGTACAAACCAAGCATAAAGGTATGACACCACAAGCAAGTAAGCACGGTAAAAACAAAAAAGATCGGCGCTAAACGAACGTCTTGTGGAATCATCTGGGGCATATAAGAGGTAAAATAGTGACATATCAATTAGATAGTCGTTGAACAAAACATTATAAGTTGAGTAAGGAATCACATGAAAAGAAGGGTTAAGGAATGATAACGACAAGGGTCGTAGGTATAGTTGAATAGGGTGACGGTAGACTACGCATGCATGGGAAGTCCCTTTCATGAACACCAGCTGGAACATCTAACAATTATTCGAGAACAGTGGTGCAAGCCAATCTTGACTACAGATTGGTGGTAGTTATGGACAAGGGAGCGAGTTGACAATCTAATAATCACTCGCCGAAGAGTGGTCATTTATGGAGGAAGAGAAGGATGGTAGTGTTATCAAGTATCTTGAGGCAAGCTAAAGCCAAATTAGGGATTTACGAAGTTCAGCAGGACTAAGTGACATCAAGATACCAAAAAAGATGAACGCTTGGACATTGGGAGGATATCGATAGATAATGAAGGAATAACTATTGTAAGTCAACCACATTGGGAAACGTCACTAGTAAGCTTCTTAGGGCAAAACATATCTGCCACGATCAGATATAGTATGTGTATATGTACATGCTCCTTCTAGGCACCCAAATAACATCAAAGTCGCCATAGCACAAGATGTATATCCCGATGATAAATTGAGTCAAGAAGAAAGATACCTGAAGACAGTCTATTGGACTAGATATGGCCATTATGAATTTCTCGTTATGTTCTTTGGCCTAACCAATGCACTAACGACTTTTTATGGATCTTATGAATTGGGTGTTCAAGTCATTTGTGAACATCTTTGTGATTGTGTTTATTGATGATATTCCGGTGTATTGTCAATAAGAAGTGGAGCACGCAAATCATTTATGAACTATACTATAAACGCTCCAGGTTCATAAGTTATATGCTAAGTTTTCTAAAAGTGAGTTCTGGTTGAAGTCTGTAGCATTTGTGGGGCATATTGTATCCGATGAAGGTATAAAGGTAGGTACTCAGAAGACTGAGGTCGTGAAATCCTGACCTAGGCTACTAATCTGATAGAGGTTCGTATCTTTCTAGGCTTAGCGGGCTACTATCAGAGGTTCGTAGTGGGTTTCTTCCCTTTCGGCACCATTGATGAAGATGAATAAAAAAGTAGCTAAATTTCAGTGGATACAGGCTTGCTAGCAAACTTTCTTAGAGTTTAAGAACAGGCTGACCTCAGCGCCAGTTCTAGCACATCTAGAGGGTCCAGAGGGTTATGCCGTGTATTGTGATGTCTCAAGTGTTGGGTTACGATATATCCTGATGCACCATGGGAAGGTAATTGTGTATGCTTCAAGGCAGTTAAGGAAGCACGAGAAGAATTATCCAACCTAAAACCTTAAGTTAGCTACGGTTGTCCACGCATTTAAGATATGGCGGCATTATTTATATGGTGTTCATGCGAACGTATTTGCAGATCATAAAAACATACAATATATCTTCAAGCAAAAGGACTTAAATTTGCGATAGAGGCGATGGCTAGAGTTATTGAAAGATTACGATGTTAACATTTTCTACCATCCAAAGAAAGCTAATGTTGTAGGTGATGCCTCAAGTCGCTGATCTATGGGTAGCTTAGCGCATGTAGAGGTCGAGAAAGGGAGTTAGCTAGAGAGCTTCATCAATTTGCTTGTCTAGTGGATTGGTTAGTAGTATCATGGTGATGTTTTACTATAGAACACTGCAAAACCATCTCTCATAGCAGAAATAAGGGAAAGGCAGTACGAGGACCTAGAGTTGGTCAAGTTGAGTGAGCAATTTCCGCAGCTGAAGAAGCCGTTGTTAAAGCTCAAGGAAGATGGGGTTCTTAGATACAGGTGTTGTTTGTGTGGTCCAGATGTAGTAGGGCTACAATATAGGATCATGTTAGAGGCACATTATTCTTGGTATCCCATTCATACTGGGTCGACAAAGATATATTATGACATTAAGGATGTGTACTGGTGGAACGATATGAAGAAGAACATTGCTAAGTTTATTGCACAGTGTCCTAATTGCTAGCAGGTAAAGGTAGAGCACCAGAAACCCGGGGGGTTAATGCAGACAATAGAGATCCCAACGTGGAAATGGGAGGAGATAAACATGGACTTCATCACGGGTTTGCCTCATTCTCATCATAAGTTCGATTCTATATGGGTGATAGTCGATAAGCTCATGAAATCAGTTCATTTCCTACCGATCAAATCTACGTATTCGACCGAAGATTATGCAACGGTATATATTAAAGAGATAGTATGGCTACACAGAGTAGCAATATCAATTATATCTATCCGAGGGGCCCAATTTACAACACAATTCTGGAGGTCATTTCAGACAGGTATAGAGACTCAGGTGAATCTCAGCACAACTTTTCACCCACAGACTGATGGACAAGTTGAGCGCACGATTTAGATGCTTGAGGATATGTTACGAGCATGTGTGTTGGAATTTAAAAGAAGTTGGGATGATCATACTGGAGCATGTGTGTTATCGCTCCAGTATTCATATGGCTTCGTACGAGGTTTTGTATGGGCATAAGTGTAGATTACCTACAGGGTGGTTAGATGTTGGTTCAGCAGGCCGTAGAGAAGGTAAAGCTTATCCAAGAGCGACTGTTGGAAACTCAGAGTCGTCAAAAGTCATATTCTGACATGCGGAGATGAGACTTAGAGTTTGCAGTTGATGACTAAGTTTCTTAAAGGTGTTGCCTATTAAGGGCGTGATGAGGTTTAGCAAGAAAGGCAAGCTTATCCAATTGTATATTGGGCCTTATGGGATTATTCAAAGAGTGGCTTGAGTAGCTTATGAGTTAGAGTTGCCCTCGGAATTGGAGTCCTTCCATCCGTTTTTCCACGTATCTATGCTATGGAAGTTTATTGGGGATCCTACCCTACTGGCACCCACCGATGATGTACAAATCACAGAGGATTTATCGTACGAGGAAGTTCCAGTTGCAATCTTAGACCGACAAATCCGCAAGCTAAGAAATAAGAAGATAGCCTCGGTGAAGGTTTTACGGAGAAGCAAGAATGTGGAAGAGATGACATGGGAGGAGGAGGAAGAAGTGAAGTCTAAATACCCCCAACTATCTCAAACTAAAGATATGGCTCGAGATTGAATATAACAACACAGTCTAGTTCAAGCCAGTAGGTGGTGAGGTACGATCCTAATTTTGCCTTGCAGTATTTATGATAGAAGGTCGTGTGAGGCCTAGTGTTGCTATTTATAGAAATTAGCCATGTATGGCATGTATAGTATGTTTTCTAACTGCGTTCAGGTTGGTTTTAATCCAATATATAGAGGAGACTCTGGCAAAATTTTTCAAGTCTCTAAGGGTTGGTATTCGAGGACGAATGTTCCTAAAGGGAGGAGGGATGTTACACCTCGTGTTTTGTGTTAGTATGCGCTGTAAGTAATGTAACGTAAGATGATGAGCCTAAGGCCTTGTACTAGGTTAATAATGAGCTTAAAAAAGATATAAGTAAGTCTCACAAAAGCTTGGGGCTAAATGAATAAAAGAAAAAGGTTCGTCGAACTCGGGGGAAAGGCAAGCAGAAGTTTGGACAGGATTTTGGCTCAATTTTATGGGGTTATATCTCCTATTTATATGGTTTTATGGGGTGAATAACCTCTCTAAATTCAATTTCATCGTTTCTACTTTTCTACTCAACAAACCGTTCATTAATCGGAGCTTTGTACAAAAAGTTATGTTCGTTCTAAGATTACTGCTTAAATCAGCTCCCTTTTGGCACTACATAGTCGGTGGAAACTTATCCACTTGTTATAAATTAATGGCTTCGTCTCCAAACCACATTCTCGAACAAATCTATGTTCCTACAGCTTATAATCTCTCTCCTAACATTCTCCCATGGTTCCTACGTAAACCTAAGGCAAAATCACCCAAGTCCAACCAAAAAGGTCTTGTAGTTGTTGTGAAGATCACTTATATGATGTTGTTGATATGTTGTGACTCCTTTAAAGTTGAAGGAGAGTTTTTCTTCGAATTTTTCTTGCTTTTTAAAGATAATTTCTTCCTCACCTCTATGGATTTGATCATATCTAAGTCCTAAATAATTTGTTTGAATGGAAAAGTTCAAGATAAGTACTTAGGAGAATAGTAGTGTTGTTGAATCTTGTCGGACTGCTCGTTGAGCTTCTTATGATGGATATATGGTTTGATATTTATATGTATATGTTTTATCATGTGTTGTATGTGTTCTTATTGATGCTTGTGATTTAAGGAAAATGAAATAAGTAGGGTAGGTGCTGTCGAAATTGCTCAAGATGAGCTCGTCGCTCAATTGTGTCGACTTATAGCTTCAATAAGCTTAACGATGGTTCTGTATCGTTTCTTGTAAATTGAAATGACGTATGCCAGTTTTCGTTGAATTGATAAAGAAGATTTCGTTGTATGTTAAGGCTAAGCCATTCCTTCATTATGGAAAGATCCCATAACTACAGTTGTTTTTTAATGGACGTAAAAAGAAGTTCGTATTCCTGAATTTATTTACATTACTCTAGTCTCATAAGTTACAGTATTCTCCCTTATCGGGATTTTATGTTCAGTTAAGTATTGTCTACTTTTAGTCAAGAGAGCTGAGGATCTATATATATATATATATATATATATATATATATATATATACATTATTACAGTATTTTACCCCTATTGGGCAACCTTCGATTACAAGCACCTATGATCGAGCCTACTATGGCGGAATAGTTACACGTGTCGAGCCTTATAGGGCCGGACTGTATTTTACTTATGGTATTGAGAGAGTTGAGTCAGTATCAGCAAGTAAGCATATCTGCAGATCATCTTTAACTCCCAATTACTTTAGTTATTATATTATCAGTTCAGTTCAGTTTCAGCTTTCACTTATTGTATTTCCTTCGATACTCGGTACATTATTTCGTACTGACGTTCCTTTGTCAGAGACGCTGAATTTCATGCCTGTGGGTTCAGACAGAGAGACGGGTAGACCTCCTCAATAGGTGATGTTCGAGTTCAGCTGGACAAGTAAGATATACGTCATTCAGAGTTACCGTGTCTAGGATTTTGAGTACATATTGTATATATATAAAGAGAGATTACATAGGTAGGTCGGGCCTTATTCCAACCACAGTACAACCATCAGTAGAGGCTTGTAGACATACCTTATCAGTCAGTGTAGTATGTTGGTCTTGTAGGCCTTGTATGTATATTCTTTTGGTTTGTCAACTGTAGTAGTTATGGCAGCCTTGCCGACCAAGGTTTATGCTGATGCTCAGTTGAAGCTTGCCTACGTTCAATTTTATATTTTGTTTCACAACTTGTCCCTCAATGTGGCCTTGCTAGCCAAAATATCACATTGCATGTTTAGAGTCCCTCAGTCTCAGGTTGGTACGCTGGGTCAAGTGAGACACCGGGTACCTGTCCCCCCCCCCCC
>MCJB01000858.1:0-10809 GCA_002018475.1 Nicotiana obtusifolia | reverse complement strand
TCGAGCAAATATATTTTATTATATATATATATATATATATATGTGTGTGTGTGTGTGTGTAACCTCCCTTTTCTTAAACTTTAGACTTATAATGAATTAATTAGTTAATTGGGTAATTGATAATAAGTTGATTAGGGAGAAGATTCGTGTTTAATTCATTGGGTAGAGTCTTAGGTGTTAAATAAGAGACTATAGAAGTCTGATGCCTTCGCCTTAGTAATATGTCTAGGATTAATGGAACTATATAATGGGGCAGGGAAAGGTTAAAAGGATAAATATAGGTAGTAGTAGTAGTAGTAGATTGTTAACATTGATAGTTAGAATTGAGTCAACTAGGGGTAGATCGAGTCGTCTCCCCTGGCCAGGTTGGGAGTTGATGGTGACATGTATA
Organism: Nicotiana obtusifolia; assembly: GCA_002018475.1. Lineage (NCBI taxonomy): Eukaryota > Viridiplantae > Streptophyta > Magnoliopsida > Solanales > Solanaceae > Nicotiana > Nicotiana obtusifolia. The sequence continues at coordinate 10,418 of MCJB01000858.1, read as the reverse complement.
GGTGGAGAGACCGTAGCCGGTGCCACGCTTGTCACAGGAATAATGTATGCGGGGAGCGGGTGGCACGCCTGCCGCAGGATATATATGCGGGGAGCGGGTGGTACGCCTACCACAGGAAATGATGTATATGCGGGGAACGGGTGGTACGCCTGCCACGAGATATGATGATGTATACGCGGGGAGCGGGTGGCACGCCTGCCACGAGATATGATGACTGAGGTGATGTCATAAGAGGAATAATGCTTTATATTGTTTTAATATGTTAAATTTAGTTATTTATTATTGTCATATGTTTGCTTAATTGTTTTACTACTTGCTTACTTTATCCATGCTTAATCGTTAATTGTAGTAGCATATAGGTATTTGTATATACATATGTTTGATTAACAGGTTTATCTGGAGTCCGGTCTAGCCTCGTCACTACCTCGCCGAGGTTAGGCCAGGCACTTACTAGCACATGGGGTCGGTTGTGCTGATACTACACTCTGCACTTTTGTGCAGATACCGGCGCAGCAGGTGTCGGACAGTAAGGAGACAGATTCTCCTGCTTTTGGCGCGACTCTCCGGCGACTCAAGGTAGGACTGCAGCTGTTCGCAGCCCTTGAAGTCATCTGTCCATATTTTTGTACCTATTTCCATATAGTTCGGAAATAGTACTTTTGTTACTTCTTTTAAGACCTTTATATGTTGTAAAATCTTAGACTGTCTGTGAACACTGTGATACCAGTTCTTGGGGTAGTTTGTTTAGGACGAATTATATCGTTATAAATGGTCCCTATGTTTTGCTATTTACTTATGATATATTTCATGATTTGCTAAGTTGTGGAAAAGGGAAAGAATGATGAATTGAAAAATATTCCGCGCGGTGAAGTATCATATTGATTTTTGAATGAGAAATGGGTGAATTGGTGGAGTGACTGAGAATAGAATGATATATATACATATATATAATATCTTATAATATTGCATGTTGTTATATATTTATGTTGTGATTTGCTTTAGATAACTGTTGTAACTTAATTAAGTAATTAATGAATTAATTATCGGCTGGCCTAGCTCTCACTAGTAGGCGCCATCACGACTCTTGAAGGAGGGAAATTTGGGGTCGTGACAGGAAAGCTCCTCCAAATTGCCCAAACCTGAGCTCTATAACACAAAATGTGATAAAAACAACTCAACCTTAGAATATAATATTATCTACCGAGACATCTCCGCATTTGCGGACAAAATCTCAAACCCGCGAGTCCCAGTATTTAACGCGGACCTACTCGATGCTTCAAATGACACATAAAAATATCAATATCACAAATGCGCACCTCAAATCAAGCTTAGACTATTTCAAATTCCAAATTTAGGCCGAACACATCTAAATAACTTATAATCACCTCAATTCTTACACAGAAGTTCCAAATGACATAACGAACATATTCCAGCTTCCGAATCAATCAAATCCCGATATCATCAAAGTCAACTACCGATCAAACATATGAACTTTTTAAACCTTTAAATTGCTAACTTTTGCCAAATAGAGCCAAAACCTTCCAGGAAGATCTAAATTCAAATACGGGCATATGCCTAAGTCCAAAATTACCATCAGGACCTAATGAAGCCAGCAAAACTCCGATCCGGGGTCAAATACACAAAAGTCAAACTTGATAAACTCTTCCAACTTAAAGCTTCCTAGTTAAGAATCATTCTTCAAAAAAATCATGAACAACTCAAAAACTAAAATTGGCGAAAGATACAAGTCATAATACCTCATATGGATCTTCTCAAGACCTCAAATGTAACGACCCAATTGGTCGTTTTGAGCATTGGCACTTTGCTCAGTAGTTTGAGGGAATAAGTAGCTCCATATGGTTTATTATGTCTTGTGTGTATCATTGGTTTCAGTTTTTGTGTGATTCGGAATTAGTTTGGGTGAATGAATTTCATGTTTGAAGCTTCAACTTGAAAGAGTTAACCAAGTTTGACTTATTAGTATTTAATCTCGTATCGGCTTTTTGATGATTCTGTTAGGTCTAGATGGTGATATTGGACTTGGGCGTATGCTCGGATTTGCATTTGGACGTTTCTAGAAGGTTTCCCCACTAATTGGCAAAAGTTGAAAATTTGAAGGTTTATAATGTTCATAAGTTTGTCTGGAGTTGACTCTGATGATATTGGGTTGGGATTATGGTTTCGGGAATTAGAATAGTTTTATTATATTATTTGGGAGTTGTGTGCATAATTCCAGACTGATTTGATATGGTTCGGCATGGGTTTTGGAAGCTGAAAGTTCAAAAGTTCATTAAGTTTGATTTAAGGTGCGATTCGTCTTTTCGATGTTCTTATGTGTGATTTGAGGCCTCAAATAGGTCGTATTATGTTTTTGGACTTGTTGGTATATTTGGACAGGGTTCCGAGGGGCTCGAGTGAGTTTCGGATGGGTTTCGGCTCATTTTGGCAGTACTGTGTTCAACTGATTTATGGTGTTTTAGTCCTTTATCGCGATTGCGTGAAAGAGACCGCGATCGCGTATTGTATTATTAGAGCTGGGTGATTTACTTCATCATGTTCCCATAGTTAGTGGGAACTCATTTTCTTCGTGTTCGCATCCTCATCTACATGTTCGCGTAGTGTTTTGGCTGAGCTGGGTAGTGATGTTATCTTCTTCTCATCCGCGGTGATACTACCGCGTTCCAATAGTTTTGTCAGCTGTGTGTATCGCATTAGCGTGTGCCACGAATGCATAGAGTTAATTGTGGCAGTGTATATTTGTGCATCGCTATTGTGAGGGTACCACCGCGATCGCGTAGGGTACGATTGGGCGGTGTATATAATAACTCTATTTTCGGACTTTGAGTCATTTTTTATCATATTTTGAGCTATAGAGCTCAGATTTAGACGATCTTGGAGGACATCTTCATAACATGGATTGAGGTAAGTATTTTCTACTCAGTATTAGTTTTTTTCCGTTATTCCGTCTTCGTTTGTGGCATTCGATTGATGATTCCAAAAGAGATATTGGGTTTTTTTGTCTAATTTCATAAAGTGAATTTTATAGTTTGGAATATCGATTCGAAGTCGGATTGAGTGAAACTAGTATGGTTGGACTCGTAATTAAATGGGTTGTCGGATTTTTGTGAGTTTTGCCAGGTTCCGAGGTGCAGGCCCGTGTTTCACTTTTTTGTTGATTTTGGGCTTTGATTAAATATTCCACCTTTATCGATTGAGTTTTTTTTACTTTGGCATTATTTGACGTTCTTGAGTTTCTTTTGGATAGTTTCGAGCAGTTCAGAGGTCAGTACGCGCGGGATGGCGTTTCTAGAGTACGGGTTGGGTTGCTCGTATGTAACATATCTAACCTTGGATTTAATGGTATTTAACCTTGGGAACTGTGTTATAAAAGATGTATTGAGGTGAGACACATGCTAGGTGACGAGCGTGTGGGCGTACACTGTGAAATGATGATTCTAGTCGACTATTAGACTATGACCGGACTCGTTTTGCAGTTATATCTTGTTACCTCCATGCTTTCCCACTTGTTTGATTAAATGAGTTGTGAATCATGTTAGAAATCTTGTTTAGGCTATATGCTTATTCTGTTGGGACCTACCTAGTTCATCTCTGTTGAGTTATTTGCTAAAGTTGCAATTACCTACTTAGTCATATTCATTCATTTGCATATCGTATCTTAGTCTCTCTTATCATTTGTTGTCACATCATGTTATCATTCTTTGGGCTGATTGGCATGAGATTTGTGAGCCCAAGAGACTAGAGAGATTGATGACTGTGTTGGGGCCTGAGAGCCATGTTGTGAGAGATATTGTTGATTGGGTTGCACGCCGCAGTAGGCCATGTCGGCTTATATTAGCACTTGAGCAGGATTCGCCCCTCCGAATCCTGACATGACAGTAGTGAGCACAGGTACCGTACAGAGTTGAGTGACAAAGTGTGCTGAGTGATTGAGCATGCTGAGTGGGAGTGCGAGACAGCGAGATTGAGTACTCTGAGAGTATGAGTACATGAGTTCATCACTGTTATGCGTTGCATTTGACATGCATACTCACATGCATAGATATGCATTTCCTCATGCCACACGGTTTTGTGACATTCATGAATTCGCATGCATATTGACATGTAGGTTGGAGATGAACTTTCGTCATGTTATCTGAGATTGAAATATCCTATATGTCATTGAAAGTTTTTGGGGAAAAATAATAGTTTTTTTAGATTTACTCATATTTTGGTGATTTCGGTGGAAGTTTTTGATTTTACTGTTATACCTAAAAAGCATGCCTATTTTCTGCATGTGTGAACAAGCCGAACATCATACCTTTGAGTTATTACTTGTATTGCTTTTATTTCATTGTTATGAGTTGTTTTTGGATATTAGTGTTGGACTCTAACCATTGTCCAAGCCCGTCACTACTTTCAACCTAAGGTTAGGTTTGTTACTTATTGAGTACATGGGGTCGGTTGTATAAAAGCTCAGTTATTTCATCATTTATCTTTTTACAGTAAATCTCATTGGAATTGGATTGTCGTTAAATGGCTTACCTAGCAGGATGGGTTAGGTACCATCACGAGTAGTTGGATTTTTTGTCGTGACATCAAACCACCGAATGGAATGTAACCGCTCAAGATGACCGGTCGGGTCGTTACAATAACCAAATCAATAGTTCAATAGTCTTAATGCCAAATATCTCAATCAGCGCAACATAAATAATAACATGGATAAGAGAAATAGAAAAGTTTCACAATCTATCTAGAAAGTGGAATACATAAAACATGAAGTGATGCGGTACAAACAAAGCTAACACTACCCGCATGCTTATCCCATGGCCAACACATATATACTCGTTATCTTGAATATACACCGGCCCCAACACATAAATAACGTAGCAAATATACTCAATTACTCTAATGACCCGACCGATCATTTGGCTTTATAGAACCCCGCTCCCCTATTTAAGAATTCCCGTATATGCTTTTCCTCTTTTATGACTTGCGGGGCTAGTTTGTTTCGTTTTAGAAGGGTTCGAGTTGAATTCGAAACACTTAGTTCTACCATAGTGGCCTAAGGTGGAAAAGTTTGACTTAGGTCAATACTTTGAGTAAACGACCTCGGAATCAGGATTTGATGGTTCCAATAGGTTTGTGTGGTGATTTTGTATTCGGTCATATATTTGGATCGAATTTCAGGTGAACCGGGAGTGTTTCAGCGCTTATTGTCGGAAGTTGGCATTAGATAGGTTTTAGCATTTTCTAGTTGACTTGAAGTGGAATTCCGTGATATCAGATCCCGTACGGTATTCCGAGCTAGGAGATAGGTTCGTATTTTCATATAGGACTTATGTGTGAAATTTGGTTCCATTCAGTGTTCTCTATGTACGATTCATCGCGTTCGGAGTTAGTTGATAGAATATAGAAAATTAGATGATTGCTTAATTTTTTTGGTGTTAATTCTTGGTTGTGATGTTATTTAATGTGTTCCAGGACCTCGAGTAGGTCCAATTTATATATTTTCACTTGTTGGTATGATTGGACGGGGTCCCAAGTGGCTCGGGTGAGTTTCGAACCACCCGGAACATGTTCAAAGTTGGAATATTATTGTTGGTGCCAGTGTGCTTCATGTTCGCGAAGGAGGTCCCGCGATCGTGAAGATGGAAATTAGAAGGGGCATCCGTTGCTCTTCACAAACGTGAACAAGGCCCCGCGAACGCAGTGGAGGACTTAGCTCTTCTTCGTGAATGCAGAGGAGCCTAATCGAACGCAAAGAAGGAAGTGGAAGGGAAGGACTGGCATGCTTTGGCCTTTACGAATGTTGCAATTGGTCAACGAACACAAAGGGTTGGCGAAAGTGTTCTCCATGAATGTGACAAGGCTATCGCAAATGCGGAGAAGGAAGTTGAGCAAGGGCAGCATTGGCCTTCGCGATCGCGAGGGTGCTTCCGTGATCTCGAAGAGGAAAGACCTAGGTAGAATATAAGTTTCATTTTGGGACATATTCTCTTTTCATCACATTTTCTCTTGGCTTGGGCTATTTGGGTACTTTTTAAAGGGTTGTTTTCATCATGTATCACTAGGTAGGTGATTTCTACTTATCGTGAGTAAAATATATGTATTAGGTGTGGATTTTAACATGGAAAACAGTAGAATTTTGGGGGTTTTGTTGGAAAACCTAGAATTTGTAAAAATGGGATTTGACCACGTTTTTGGGGATGACATTGAAAATAGATTATGTATTTGAATTCCTGATGCCATGGTTAATATTTATCTTCGAAAATTTATGGAATCCGGACGCGTGGGCCTAGGTTGACATTTTTTGACTTTTTGAGTTTTGTTGGGAATTGATTCTAATATTTACATTATAATTTCTTGAGCATAATGTTATGAGCTCTGATACCAATATTGGGGGTGCGGAATTCATTCTATTATCTTTAATGGTTAGGGAAGGCTTTTTCATAATATTCTTGTATTAGTGGTATTAATCTCCTTATTTCTTTAACATCTTCACAAATAAATTCTAAATATTCTACATCTTGTGTTCTAAGGTAGGTCTTTATGTTATCTATAAGTAGTTTTTCTAATAAGTCTAGATTTTTCATAGTTTCTAGCCAATATTCTAAGTATTCGTAATTTATAATTAATCTGAGTAGAAATCTAAATCGTATAAATCTATTTTAAATTCATACCATTATTGATTTAATAGTTGCATTATTTCAATAAATTCTGTTATTTCTTCTATAAGTAACAAGTCAAATATGTGTCTTTTAACATCATTATTAGGATCTTTAAGTAGATATAATAGCAATATCTTATATTGTTGATTATTATCTAACAAATAAGTATTCATCATATTCATATTTTCTAAACAATTTATTCCCTTTAATCTCTATATATGTTATTCCAGTTTTATCATCTTATACTAGAGTTATTCTGAACATCTCGTCTAGTCACTACCATATTTTTTCGGCTTCAATCATCTACCCTAGCAGCGCCTCAACATTGTGTACTCCCCTAAACACGGATCTCTTTGCCTTTTCCGGTTTCCACACTAGGATGGCATAGCCTGGGCTTGACTACTCTCAGCCTACTAACTCATACGGCAAACTTGCTAAAGATGTTTAGCAGAACAATACTATAACATGATAAAACAAGTATAATAACTAAGAGATTATTAGGAATATATAAGTTTAGCTATTCATAACGATAAATGAACATACCTTTGTAGTTAGATCTTCTGTTGAAATATTTGAGATAGTTTCTGCTAAGTGTTCCATTTAACAAGTAGTTTATATGTTTACAAGAGTGGAGAGATTTTTGAACTGAGAAAAGATTGGTTTTTCATATCCCATATCCTTCTCCGTTCTGCTATTCTCCTATTTATACACAAAAACTAATAACTAAAAAGTCTTAATATGCCCTTTAACTTTACAGATGGGCGGTTCTAATTAAAAGTCTAAAAAGAAAAAGTTACTCGTCCTTTTCTTTACATTTGGACGGATATAATTTAAAGAGTAAAAAGCAAAATAATTCTACTTTTGACTAATTTACATAGATTCCTACTTTATGTCATTGTCGTCTTTTGCTTTATATCTCTGTCTTCTTTTCCTCTGTCATTTCTGTCGGTCATCTTCTTATCTTCTTTGTTGTGCAAAGTCTTCTAGGTTTTTACTCCATGTTGAATTCTGGAATAATATTGTCTTCTCCATTACATTTTGAGCATATATGGTCTGGATATTTAGGTCCTATAATTCTGCAATATCTTGCCAATAATTCTTCTGAAATAAAATTCTTCTTAATAGCTCTTGTAATAGGTAGTTGTTCTGGCTTCAATAAGCTGATAATCCATTGTCGTATATCTTCCATGTCTTGTTTTCTGACTTCTCTAGAATGTGAATATATCATAATTTGCTCTCTTGAGTAATAAGTCCACATAGGTGATTCATTCATGTAGGTATTTGCCAATTCACTAAGTATTGTAGCTAGTCCAATAATTCTTTTATTTGCAAAGAATTCCGGGATCTCTGCTTTTGGTATCTCTGGTTGTATGTCAATCTGTTCTGGTATAATCATCTCTCTTGTAAGTCCAATCTTAATAACTTGAATGATAGGTTTCATTTCATCATATAGTATCTCCGCTGGGGCAGTATAAAATTTTATGTAAAATAATGTTCCTTTATAATTCTTTTGTATGTGGTAAATGCTTTGTATAGTCTGTAATAGTAGCTATTTCTTCTCCTGTTGAAGTATATATTGTACTCAATAATCCATAGTTGTAACAGGTATTTACTAGATTTGGGTTAGTTCCTGGTAAGGCAATGAGTTTATTGTGTCTTTGTAGGTGTGATGTAATATAGTCTCTTTCTAGATTAGTTGTATTTTTGGATTTTGTGTTAAGGTTAAGAAAGGTTTGTAATTTATACATGTTATCTATATATGTGCGGGATATATAGTTATAGGTCTTCTTGGTTTGGTTTAAACTTTCGGAATAGGTAGTGGTTTGAGGCTGTGTTGTAACTGGATTTTTTGGTATTGAGTTATATGGTTTTTCAAATAATTTGTTAAGGTTTGTATTCTTTGGTTTTGTAGGTATTTTTGGTGTAGATGTGTTGCTGCTTGCTGTAGCTCCTTGTCCTGTAGCTGTATCAATACAAACATTGTTATGGGTTTTAAGGAGTTTCCCATCGTCTCCTTTTAGATCCGCGTATTTTGAGTCACGCTGCTGACTACTAGTTATTTTGTGTAGTTCCGCATGTTTATAGTCATGCTGCTGACTACTAGCTTCTTCTAGGTGTTGCAATCTCTTTCCCATACTATCTATTTGTAAAGATAGTTTGGAAAGAACTGTATATAGATCTTTAGTAGTAGTTTCTGGTATATCATCTGTTTGTGTACCTTTGTCTTGATATGTAATCTGCAACAACATTCTTGTCAGTTCTAATTACTTCTATTGTGAATGTAAAATTTTGAATATTTAATACGAGCCGTCGTATTTCTTTTGTCGTAACTGAGTCTTGTACTTTTCTGGTTAATCACCACTTAACTTGGGTATTAACTGTTCTCACAACAAATTTGTTATATAAAATATATGGTTCAGAAGCTAATAACCATTTATATAAAGCAAATAGTTCTTTTCTGTTTATTTTCCATTTTAGTTGTGGTTCAGTATATGATCCTGAGTAACATCTACAGCGATGCTCAAATTTTTCATTTGTATATCTATATTTAAGCACTCCTCCATAGCTATGATTACTTGAGTCTGTTTCAACTATGTATATAAATTCTTTAGTTTCATCAGGAAAATATAATTTTGGTAATTTAGTACACATGGTTTTTATTTTTTGTATATGTGATCTATCTTTGTTATCGAAGTAGTATTCTATATCTTTCTTTAATTTTTTCTGTAGTGGTTTTAGATTTTCTGCTAGCTTAGGTATGTATTCTCTTACTTGGTTGACTAGTCCTAAAAAGTATTGTAGCTTCTTTTTTGTATCGAGGATCTCATCTGAATTTATTATTTTTTGTACTATATGGGTTTGCATTTTTATTCCATTCTTATCTATTTGTATTCCTAAGAATTCTATTTGAGTTTTCATTATTTCAGCTTTCTTTTTACTTAGACTTATAACTGATATTTCTATAATATGTATAAATTTCTCTAATAGTCTAATATGTTCTTCTTGTGTTTTGGAGTATAATAATATATCATCTATATATACAATACAGTTTTCTAGTTGGTTAAAATAATTGTCCATAAAATGCTGATACCTACCTGGTGCATTCTTATATCCGAAGGGTAATACATTCCATTCATAGAATCCCTGTGGTACTGTGAAAGCTGTTAGTTGTTTAGATTCTTCTTCTAGTTTGAGGTGATAGAATCCTGATTTACAGTCAAATTTACTAAAGTAGTTGTAGCCTTGTATTTGTCGTACTTTTAGTATTTTATTTGGTATTGGGTAGTTATATGTTTTAGTTTTTGCATTTAAGTTTCTATAATCAATTAACATCCTACTTTTTCCTCTTTTTTGTTCACTATGTTTATTGACTATAAAAGCTGGGCTAGTATGTTTACTATTACTTTCTTGTATATATCCGTTTTCTATTAATTCAGTAATATGCATTTTAAATTCATTTAAGTCGTCAAAATTATATTTTAAGGGTTTATGGGTTATTATACTATTTTCATCTACAAGTTCTATTTTTATCTTAGTTTTGTGTTTCTCCCATCCTTGCAGGGGATTTTTATTATATAACTTTTCTAACTTGTCTTCTATCATTTTTAGTTTATCGATTGAAAATATAATTATTTCTATTTTATGGTTATCTGGTCTCATATTTTCTAGTTTTTGGGTAATTTTTTCACTTCCTTTTATCCATGGTGTATGATTCCTTATTTTGTTATTTACTCGTTTTGCTCCTATCTT
>MCJB01000857.1:1919-19114 GCA_002018475.1 Nicotiana obtusifolia | reverse complement strand
TCTTTCAAGTTCTAGTTGAAGGTAAACCCTAGAGTTGAGGAACCAAAGCAAGGGCTGAGTTATCTAACAAGAAAGGTGAGTTTACTGCTCTATTTTATGTATGTTTTCTACTGATTAGGTCTTGGTAAGTCATTCTATGTGTGTAAGAACTCACGGGACGGTGATCGGAAGCCGTGAGTACAAGTTGTTCACTTGTAGCGGACTGTTTTGTGGACTGTTTTGTGTTGCTGTAAAGCTGCGTGTTTCACTACTTATTTGTGGAGTTTTGGAGGAGGAAGGGTGTGGAGAAACACCATATATGTTTAGAGTTGTGGCCTGATAGTTGTTCATACCATTTCCGGATCGTTTGACACGACTATGGTGGCCATTGTACGTATGAAGTGATTGGTTTGTGTGTGGACTATTTTGGGAGGTTCAATATGATTCTTATTGATGTTGTTTGGCTGTTTGGTGGCTGTTTTGACTTGTGTGAAGTCATATATATAGGGGAGGTGCTGTCCGTTTTATTGCAAAATAGGTTACAGTCGATACATAGTAGTTGCGACGCCTGAACGATAATGCTAGTGTCCATTCTCTTATTGTAGACTAAGAAGTCATGGAAGTTTCATAGCTTGAGATTGCGAAGTATTGCAAGGTATGTGAGACTATCCTTTTCCTTCTTTTGCACGACTCTAACTGTACACAATGCAATGAACGAACCCCAAAGATACTCTACTCTTAGAAGGTAGCAGTACCTATATTGTTTCCCCTCTTATGGGAGGATTGATATGTTATTATTTCACCATGGTAGTATGACTCTTATAAGTCCAGCATGCATTATCTATTTTACTCTACCGAGCCGCGCTATAGTCGGCCGGGTATGGCACCTATTGTGCAACTATACATATGTATATGTTTTACTCTACTTAGTCGCGCTATAGTCGACAGCTATGTTACTCTACCGAGCCGCGCTATAGTCGGCCGGGTATGGCACCTATTGTGCAACCACTGATCAGTTGGGTATGATGATGAGGAGGCCCATAGAGGCATATGTATGAGATGATGATGGCCCACAGAGGCGTATATATGTATATGATGATTTTAAAAAGGATATAAATATATGTATATGCATATGCATGTCAAGCATGACATGGTTAGTCGCCCTCAGAGGCATTCAGATGGTACAGGTTGTATGTCTCTTACCCTGATGCTTATTATTGTTCTTGCATTATGTTTCCTGTCTTACATACTCAGTACATTATCCGTACTGACGTCCTTTATTTGTTGACGCTGCATGTCGTGCTGCAGGTCCGGACTGACAGATAGACGAGGCTCCCCCACTACAGTAGGTTGTCCAGTTCAGCGGATATTGGCGAGATCCATCCTTCGGACTTGCCACAGTCTTGGTATAAATTTTGTTGTAGGCATTATGGGCACGTCGGGGCCCTGTTCCGACGTAGGTTACATTATGTACGTTTTTGTAGAAGCTCATAGACAAGTGTCAATTTATGCATAGACAAGTAATGGGTTGGCTTATGTACAGTTGAATTGCCTTGTCGGCAAACGTATATATTTTATTTTATGATTTTGCATTGTAGCCTTATGGGCCATATTATGTATATAAGTATGTTCGTATCATGGCATGACGTCTCGGTTCATTATAATTATTGTTCGAGATTATATGCATATGACAAGCCTTATAGATAATAAGGAAAGTTAGATGAAGGGTACGCCGGCGCCCGTTGAGTAGGGTCCGGTGCCGGTCGCGGCCCTCCGGCTTGGGTCGTGACAAGAACTTTACTACCTTCTGCGTCAGTTTAGTCAACGGAGAGGCAAGAGAAGAGAACCCCTCCACAAACTTACTGTAATACCCAGCTAAGCCCAAGAAACTTTGAATCTGTGTTGCAGTTGTAGGCCTCAACCAATTCTTAACTGCCATCTTCAGTGAGTCAACCTTATTTCCTTCTCTAGTGATGACATGACCCAAGAATGTGACAGATTCTAGCCAAAATTCACACTTTGAAAACTTCGCATACAAATTGTGCTGATATAGAGTCCGCAGAACAACCCTAAGATGATCCGCATGGTCCTCTCGACTTCATGAATACAATAATTTCGTCAACGAACACTATTACAAAAAAGTCAAGAATAGGCTTGAAGACTCGATTCATAAGATCCATGAAAGTTGTCGGGACATTATTTTGCCCAAAAGACATGACCAGAAACACAAAGTGGCCATACCGGATCCTGAAAGGTGATGCAGGAATATCCTTCTCCCTCACCTTCAATTAGTGACACCTAGATCTTGAATCAATTTTGGAGAAGTACTTAGCACCCTGCAATTGTTCAAACAAATAATTTATCCTTGGCAGCAGGTACTTATTCTTGATGGTGACCTTGGTGTGCTGACGATAGTCAATACACATTCTTAGTGACCCATCCTTCTTCCTTACAAAGTGAATCGGTGCGCCTCAAGGTGACACACTCGGCTGGATGAAATCTTCTCTAACAAATCCTCTAACTGCTCCTTTCGTTCCTTCAATTCTGCCGATGCCATTCTGTAAGGTTGAATAGATATAGGCTACATACCTAGCATCACATCAATTCAAAAATTAAATCTCCCCGTCTGGTGGGATCCCAGGGAGCTCATCAGGAAAGATCTCTGAAAATTCATTCACCACTGGCACGACCTCAAGTGTAGGTGCCTCAGCATCAGTGTCCGTAACCCGGACAAAATGGTAAATACACCTCTTGTTGATCGTCTTCGTGGCCTTAAGCTAAGAAATAAACCTACCCTTTGACACCACATCATCCCTCTTCCATTCAATAACTAGCTCATTTGGAAATTCAAACCTAACGGTTCTGGTTCAGCAATCAAGCTGGGGAAAACATGAACAAATCCATTCCATCCCCATTATTAAATCAAAATCAACCATCCCCAATTCAATGAGGTTGGCCATGGTGCCCTGACCACGCACCGTGGCACGCGCCAAGGCAACATAATCGCTATAAACCCGCTCGGCCACAATAGACTCACCAACTGGAGTAGATACAGAGAATAACTCACGAAGTTGTTCAGGTTCTATCCCAAATTTGATAGCAACATAAGGAGTGACATAGGACAAAGTGGAACCGAGATCAATAAGAGCATACACATCATGAGATTGGACAATCAGTATACCCGTGGCAACATCTGGAGAATCCTCTGAACTCCAGCGACCCCTCATAGCGTAGAAATGGTTGGGTCCTCCCAATCTTTGTGCACCACCACTAGTTACACCACGCCCTGCGGGTGCTGGAGTGCCTCGAGCTGGAGGAGGTGTTGTAGAGGTAGTGGATGCAGAACTAGCTTGCTATACCGTACCCCTGCTCGAACTCTGGTAGGACAACGACAATCCCTCTGAATGTGACCCCTCATGCCGCACCCGAAGCATATGGGTCGGTTAGTGAAGTATCCCCCAAAATGCATCTTTCTGCATCTAGGGCATAGAGGCCTTCGCTGCTGCTGGAATCTCCCTCCGGGCCGACCCAACTGGTAGGATTCCCTGTTGCGATGACTAGGCCTGAAACGGCTCCACTGCTGCTAACTGGGCCATGCTGGCTATGCACTGACCGAAGACTGAGCAAAGGACTGGGATGGCCTTGACGACCCTCCCCTGAATGCTGTCCTATCACCACCACCACCTAAAGAACCACCAAAGTTGCCCGCTAACCGGGCCTCATTGGTACCCTCTCGCTTTATTCTATTCTTCAATTTGCAAGTCTTCGTGGCTTGAACAAACGTCACCATCTCCCCATACTTCATATCAAAATGCAAGGCATTTATAGCAGCCTCATTAATGACTAAGAGGCTGGGGCCCTGCACAAATCGACGCACTCTACCCTCCATAGTGGGCAACATATAGATGGCATACATGGAAATATGCGCGAATCTCATATTATACTCCCACACACTCGTGGTACCTTATTTCAAGCTCTCAAACTCCGTGGCGCGGGCAGCCTTAGTCTCGGCAGACAAGAAATGATCATATGAAGGCGTCGGCAAACTAACTCCACCTTGTCAGAGGGCTCCCTTCCTTGCAGGATACCTCCCACATCTCAAACCAAGGACAGGCCACCCCTTTCAGACGGTAGGAGGGCAACTCCACTCCATCAGTCTCAGTACCACGCATAACCCGGAGGGTATTGGACATGTCACCAATAAAGTCCGGGGTTCCTCCTCATAATAAGTACCTGTGAACACTAGAGGATCCAACTGAAGAAACCTGTTCACCTTGGAACTAGCGGAGTCCCCTCGATGACTAGAAGAAATAGCTGCAACATTCGATATCCGGGCCTGGGAAGCCACTATCTAAGACAACATCTATATGGCTCCCTTAAGATCCCCTTCTGAAACACTGAGATCGGAAGCTGAGGTTAGAGGTGGAATAGATGCACCCTCAGTATGGGCAGGGATTGGTGCAGTCGGAGCAGGAGCAGTAGAATCAGATGGTGTAGCAGCTGGGGGAATATCCTCGCCCCTTTGGTGTTTACCCTCATCAGCAAGTGTAAAATCAACTGCCACTCCTGGGGTGGCATTGGATCCTTGGCCAGTTCTTGCTTTCTTCCTAGGAGCCATATACTAAAAATTAGAGCAATGCACAAGTTAGAGCAGGAACAGTCTTACACTCAGCTCTACTGCATGATCTAGATCATCAAAGAAGGGTACAATTCCTAAATTCCCAAGTAGCCTCCTAATAATAGATATGGTCGTCAAAACACCGATAAAATAGCCCCCTAATAATAGATATGGTCGTCAAAATACCGATAAAAAGGACTCTATTAGACACGGCTCCGAGACATCCTAGGACACTTTAAAACCTTAGGCTCTTACACCAAGCATGTCGCACCCTGACGCGTTCAACCGAGATAACCCGGCCAAGCAAGCCTATACCATGCATTCTACCCAAACTCACCCATGAATAAAGAGAATATATATTTCATTACATAGACAAAGAGGAGTCATGTGAACAACACCAGTTCATTACCATTAGTTTCGTCATTAACAAGTTTCAAAATACATATACATTCATAGTTTGAAGTGGAATATGTGATACAAATACAACATCTTTAGTTTGACTTTCCCAAAACAAAGATACCACCCACACTATGTCGACAGAGCCTCTAATAGATACAAAAGTGTAGCATGAAAGTGCCGGCAACAAGGCTCCCGATATACCTCAAAACAATATACATAGAGGACAAGAGATACATGATCTAGAAATAAAATGGGGCTAACCAAGTCAGCTGAGGAGAGGGTGTACTGCTATCATTGATCAATACCGCCTATTGTGGAACCACTTGCATCCTTCAAAGATGTTGCGCCCGCAGCAAAGGGGACGTTAATAAATATGGAATAGTATTAGAATGTAAAGCTAAACACCTTCTCAATAGAACGAGTAACAGTAAAATGAGAAAGAAACATGAAATCAATGAGAGCCTCAATCGATGTCAAGGTGCCGAGTTAGGAGAAAGATAAATTTACAGTAACTGTTAATATTATTAAGTTGGGAGATCATTTGTACCCATACACCACCGTGCTTTTGGCGCGGAGTCCGATCTCGGCCCGATTGGCAGTTCCAAATTTTTGACTAACTTCCTAAATTTCCAAAAGCTTTGGTAGAGTTTTACCTATAACTGGGCCTATCTGCCTGTCAGGGAATCTCAGAAACCAATCCTAACAGCATATACATTCCAATAACACAACATAACATGGAATTAGCACCAACCGTGGCCTCATAGACAATATATTATTAGAAAGGAACACCCTTAGCATAAACTGTACAAATGATACAAAATGATAATTCATAGGGGAAAACTTCATAGAAACGATTACATATCTATTCAAACAAATGAGGGTACTTCTTCTTCATTTCTTCCTCGATCTCCAAGGTGGCCTATTCAACCTGTTGGTTTCACCATAGCATTTTCATGGATGCAAACTCTTTATTTCTTAACTTTCGGACTTGCCTATCAAGAATGGCAATTGGAATTTCATCATAAGTCAGTTCTTCATTAACCTCTATAGTCCAAACCGGAACAATAAGCGACGGATTTCCAACCACCTTCTTCAACATGGATACATGAAACACCGGGTGCACTAAAGACATTTCTGGAGGTAGTTCTAGCCTGTAAGCCACCTGACCAATCCTTTGAATGATTCTGTACAGTCCGACATACCTCAGACTCAATTTCCCTTTCTTACCAACCCGCATTATACCCTTCATAGGGAAAACATTCAAGAATACCAAATCATCTTCTTTGACCTCCAAATCCCTACGACGAACATCAGAATATGACTTCTGATGGCTCTGAGCAGGTTTTAACTGCTCCTTAATGATCTTAACCTTTTCTATTGCCTGGTGCACGAGGTCTGGTCCTATCAACTCTGCTTCTCCAATCTCGCATCGCATTTTTTTAACAAAGACCTTTGCATCCTTCCCCATTTCATTCCAATAATACCCGGCCCTGATCAGTTTTCGAACAAATGATTCCGCTACCGAATGATTTCCAGAAGTCTCCTCGTGGACTTCCCTCATCACGTAATCAGTCTCCCCAGGACCTAAAGATCTTTCAAGTGGTCCGAAAACCGATCTTCGGTACAGTTGGCCTTCAAGCAAAACCTGGTAGCTTTAGTTCGAAGGGCCCTCATTTCTTTAGGATCCGATGACAGTTTCCCCTTCTAAAGGTAGTCCACATATTTGTTTTGCCAATACCAAGTCAAAAATGTTGAATTTACCTTGGCATGACCAGCCTCTATCATTGAGCTCATCAATTGCACCACCGTTCCGGAGTTGAATTCTTCGGAGTCCATGGAAGCTGTAGCCAGAAGCTTCACTGTGGAGGCTGGCAGTTAGATGGAGCTAATTACTGACGATCCTAAATTAGCCAATGCATCGACCTCACTGCTCCCATCTCCAAGAACATGTTCTAGGGTCCATTATTTGAACCGAAGGGAATCGCACTTGGCTTTGATAACCTCAGCATCCGGTCTTCTTTGAGTTTGAATGTTCTGTTGACTTGGTTAACAACAAGAAGGGAATCGCACTAGGCTTTGATAACCTCAGCCCCCAGGGTTTTAGCCAATTCTAGACCTGCAATCATAGCTTCATATTCGGCTTCATTGTTAGTCAATTTCACTGTTCTAATTGATATCCTTGTTACATTACTTGTGGGAGGTTTTAGTACGATACCCAACTCGGACTCTTTCTCTTTTAAGGCATCGTCCGTGAATAGGGTCCAGACCCCCGAGCTAGTCCCCGAAGCAAGTAATAATTCTTTATCGACCTCGGGGATCATGACCGGCGTGCAATCGGTCTTGAAGTCTGCCAATATCTGGGACGTTATAGTTGTTCGGGGTTTGTATATTGTGTCCGCTAATCTCTACGGCCCACTTTGATAGCCGGCCTGAGAGTTTGGGTTTATGCATAACATTTCTTAACGGGTACGAGGTCATGACACATATAGGGTGACACTGAAAATATGGTTTTAGTTTCCAAGATGCACTTAGCAAGGCAAGTGCCAATTTATCTTGGTGTGATATCTCTTTTTGGCATCATCTAGGGTTCTACTAACATAATATATAGGAAATTGTGTACCATCTTCCTCCCGAACCATGACACCACTTACTGCTATCTTGGACACTGCTAAGTAAAGGTATAGCTCCTCGTTCACCTTCAGGGTGTGCATCAAGGTAGGGCTTGATAAGTATTGCTTGAGTTCCTCCAAACCTTTTTGGCTCTCCGGGTTCCAGGAAAAGTCTATCTTTTTCTTTAGTAACAAGAAAAACCAATGAATTTTTATCCGAAGAGCTGGAAATGAATCGGCCCAATTTGGCTATTTGCCAGGTCAGTTTTGCACTGCTTTGACGTCGTTGGCCATGGTGATATCTTCTATGGCCTTTATCTTGTCCAAGTTGATCTCTATTCCCCAGTTAGATACCATGAAACTGAGGAAGTTGCTCGAGCCAACTCCGAAGGCACACTTCTCTGGATTCAACTTCATATTGTATTCCCTTAGTATGTCGAAGGTTTCCTGCAAATTCCTCCAATGGTCCTCTAGTCTCAAGGACTTAACTAACATGTCATCAATATAAACATCCATTAATTTCCCTATTTGTTTCTCGAACATTCGGTTAACTAGGCATTGGTGCGTGGCACCGACATATTTAACACAATGAAAATCACGTTATAATAATAAGTGCCGAACCTAGTTACAAAGAAGTTTTCTGTTGTTCCTCCAGGTCCATCCGTATATGGTTGTGCCCATAATACGCATCGAGAAAGCTCAGCATCTCGTGCCCTGCTATTGCATCAATTATTCGGTCGATGTTAGGTAAAGGAAATTAGTCCTTCGGGCATGCGTTATTCAATTCCATATAAACTACACATATTCTATGTTTATTTCCCTTTTTAGGTAGGGCGACAATGTTAGCTAGCCAATCTGGGTATTTGACTTCCCGGATGGAACCTATTTTTAAAACATTATATACCTAATCCTTGATGAATGTTTGTTTAACCTCGGACTGTGGCCTCCTTTTATGTCTAATCAAATGAAAGTTCGGATCCAAACTCAATTTGTCAGTTGTTATCTCTAGTGGAATTCCTGTCATATCTAAGTGGGACCAGGCAGAATAATCGGCATTAGCTATAAGAAAATCAATGAGTTTTTTCCTGAGCGTGGGGGTTAGCCCCATGCCCAGATATACTTTTCTGTCTGGTAGATGCTCGAATAATAGGACTTGTTCCAGTTCCTTCATTTTTTACTTGGTGGCATTGGCATCATCGGGTGTTATGTAAGACCTTGGGACCCCGAAGTCATCTTCCTCATTTGTTGGAACTTCCTCCTATTTTTTTGACTCGGTCGAGTTAGAGATTTGTGATTGCTATTTGGTGCCTTTCTCTTCGATCGGTCCTTTATCATTTGATGTAATGATTGCAGGTAGTGGGATCACTTCTTCGACGAAGAACATCTCATTTGTGGCCAGTTGTTCCCAGTAAACTCTTTTGAATCCACCAGGAGTTGGATCTTTCAAAACGTGGTGCAGGATCGACGGTACCGCCCTCATGCTATGAAACCATGATCTTCCGAACAAGGCGTTGTACCTTATGTCCCCCTCGATCACATAAAACTTTGCTTGTTGAGTGGTTTGGTCCGTGTAGACTAGTAGGGTGATTTCGCGCACGCCATATTGGACTCATTCAACACCCGAACTGATGGTACTATCTGGTCTTTCAATCCCAGTTATTCAATGACTCTCCATCAATTGATGTTGGCCGAGCTACCTGGATCAATTAACACGTGCTTAACTCGAGATTTAATAATAAGTAGATATATTACTAGTGCATCATTGTGAGGTTGGATGATGCGCCGAACATCCTCGTCACTAGACGAGACAAACCATTCCAAAACATAATCTCGAGTTTGTTTTTCTCTTGTGATGGAGACCTTGGTGTGTTTTATCATCGGTACTTGTGGAACAACTACTCCTCTAATTATAATATTAATCACATGTTGGGGTTGTTTCTGCTCGACCTGGTTGTTGGCGTCCATGTTCGTGAAATTGTTTTTGCCCACTCGCTTAGGAATTCTCGAAAATGCCCATTATTGAACAAACGAGGCACTTCTTCCCTTAACTGCCAACAATCTCTAGTTCTAGTTTTGCCTTCCCCATCGGGTTCTTATACAGTGTATTGTGATGCTTCTCGGATTGGTATTGGGTGTGTCTTGATGCAGGAGGGTAGAGTGATTGCATATGCTTCACGCTAGTTGAGCCACATGAGAAGAACTACCATTTTCATGATTTAGAGTTGGCAGCCATCGTTCAAGCATTAAAGATTAGGAGGCACTATCTCTAAGGCGTGTCTTGTTAGGTATTTACGGATTATCAGAGTCTTCAGCACTTGTTTAAACAAAAGGATCTAAATTTAAGGTAGCAGAGATGGTTGGAGCTGTTAAAAGACAATGATATTATCATTTTGTATCATCTCGGGAAGGCTAATGTAGTGGGCGATGCCTTAAGTAGAAAGGCAGCGAGTATGGGTAGCCTTGCATATATTCCTGTTGGTGAGAGACCTCTCTTAGTAGATGTTCAGTCCTTGGCCAATCAGTTCGTAAGGTTAGATGTTTCGGAGCGTAGTCCAATTCTAGCTTTTTGTTTTTGGCTAAATATATATTTTATTAATATAAACAAAATACAAAAGTGGAGGAGAACATAAACCTTACCTCCCTAAAGAAAATACATACCTCCCTAAAGAAAATACATGTACTGATAGTCTTCCTAAAGTGATAACTAAAAGTTCCTAGGTAGTAGTAAGGAGATAGACCTATGATGATGTAACGATTGTCAATTTTATGATAGAAAATCATATGTACAAAACCAAAGTGTGATTTTTCTAGGCCAGCTATACAAAAAAGTACATATATTTCTATCTCCACTAAGTGGGTGAGGGATTTGCTCCCTTCTATATACTTCTGACATCTATCTGTGGTGTCAAGATTTTGCAACAGTGTGACAAAAAAGCACGGGCTATTTTCAATTTTGCTTTGGCTAAGCCAAGTTGAAGATGGCTATCGAAATATATCTTGTGCCTGGACATCGGTATTGATTGTGCTGTTGTCTGGGCAATTTTTGGACTGCTGCTGTTGATACTGGATATGACGTGTGCTGAGTGTTGGGGCTGCTGTTGACTGTTTGGCTTGCTGCTTCTGAAGGATTGTGTTGTTTGTTTTTGTTTTTGAGAGATCAAGTGTAAGATCAGTTTGTTCAGTTGATGTGTCCTCCTGTGTTTGCTGGCACTTCTGTCTTCCTCTCAGTCTGCCTTTCGGTGAGTGCTTGACCTATTGTTGTTCCTGTATGGGTGTTGTTTCTACTGGTGCTGTGTTGACTATGCTCCTGAGTCATGGGGCTGCTGCTGAATTGGTTTTTGCTTTTGTATGTTACTGCTCCTATGCTGTTGTGTGTTGACTTGATTTCCGTGGAGTATGAGAAATGGAATGATCCACGATGATTGCTGTTGTTGCAACTGCAGCAATGATATGGACCAGTCCAAACTGTCTGCAGTTTTGGGAAATGTACTAAAATCAGTGATTGCATTGATGTAGTCCTTCTTGTTCTTTTGGTTTTGATGGTTGGAGCTGTTGGTGCTATGAAGATATTCCTATTATTGGTGTACCAGTTGGTCTGGATTTGTGTCTGGCTCATCTGTATTGGCTTGAGATTACTGCTTCTATTTGCTATTTGTTGAATGTGTTGCCGTATCATGTAATTGCTGGTTGCTTTGTGGTTGCTTGTTTATGTTGTTTCTCCTGTGTAGCTGAGTGTTGGTTGGGTTCCTGTGATGTGTGGTGGCTGGGAAGGTCCATGATAATTGTTGTAATTGCAACAGATTGAGCACTAGGAGTGCTAAGACCACACATTGTAGTTGCAGCAATGATCTGGACCTCTCCAAGTTGTCTGCAGTGTTGAGAGATTTATTGAATTTATTGATGACATCTTCTGAGGTGAGTTGATGATTTTGATGATTCTTCTTTCTTTGTTGGTGTTGTGATTCTGAGAAGTGAAGCTGTTGTTGCTGAACGTCTCTTGTTGCTTGCAGTTGTATATTTGTTGGAGTTGCACAAAGTGTTTGGTGTCCAGTTTACTTACCAAATAGGCAATGGACTGAGCATTGAAAGTGCTAATACTACACATTGCTTCTTCAGCTGTAAACTGATCCCAAGAGTGTGTCATTTCTTGTGATAGAATGATGAACAGTTGATGTTGTCTTATCGTGCTACGTCTATTTTGGGCATATTTTCCTTGTTGTTGGTATGAAAACTAATCTGCATTTGAGTATTGCAGTTGGTGCATTGTATGTCTGGCTTCTTTTCGGCTGGTACCCTTGATTTTAAGTCCAAAGTGGTGATAGTTCAGGCTGGTTACCAAAGTAGTTAAATCTTGGTAATAGACTGGATATGCCAGTGTACCTGCAATCAACAAGAAACAAGTTATGTAGGCTTCCAGTTGAGTGTGCTGGACTGTGGAGTTAATTGTGCCAGTGTTTCCAGCAAAAGATAGCATCATGTTAGTGTGAAGCCACTGCCCCAGTCTCTCCTCATTACTGGTGTTGTGATTGTGCTTGTGATCTCCCATAGGCTTTTTGCTGATACCATGCTTTGGTTTAATCAACTAGTGTGCCTACAGAGTTAAAAAACATGTTAGTAAAGCATTATTTGATCTCAGGCTCATGCTAGTGTTCCTTTTTTGTGGGTTTGGAAGATTATGTGCATGAAGCTCAGTGTGAGGCCACTGTCCCATTTTCTTATTTGCTATTTTGCTACCTTCACTCTTATGTATGGACATTGCATTTTGTCCTCATTTAGTATCCTTTTGCCTTGTGAGTCTAGCTGCCAGAAATCATGTCATTCAATTCTCCCAACTTCAAGTGCATAATTTGCTAGGTGGTCAGCTAGTTTGTTTCCTTCCCTATATATGTGTGTCACCTTGAGTGTGAAAGCTTCTTTCTTGTCCTCAAGCAAATAATATGTAAATGTGCCAAACTTACCCGGCACATCAACACCCCCAACTTAAGCTCTTGCTTGTCCTCAAGCAACTAACACGACACCATCCTAACTTAGACTCTACCTATCAAATATGAAGCAATACTGACCAAGGACGGTGTTTGTTGTTAACATCTTAAGTGTAACCATTTTTCCACTGTACCCCCTTTGAATCATTAAAATGCTCCAAATCAAACAATCAATTAGTGAACTTTGAGCCTCAACATAGTAACTAAATGCTACTTTCAGCTGAATTTACTTATGCTTTTACTCAAGCTCAACTAGCTATCAACCTAGCAATGTATGTGCCCTCACTAGAAAGAATGTCCCACTCTCACAGTATTTATCATAGCTAAATCAAGGGACAAAAGAACTAGAACACTCGCTCTCAGAATAGAATTTCAAGTTCCACCACCTGCCATGCCATAGGCTTGCCCTTATTTTAATTCATCGCCTAGTTATAAGAACACTTTGGTTAGAGATCACATAAGGACTTTATAGGCTTGTAATGTCGGTTTAAGGAAGGGTAGGGTGTAAATTTAGATAATAGTGGCTACTTCCTCCTTGAACACTAATTACACTCTTTCTTCTTTCAACTTTTTGTTCCTTTGGCCTTAATGGCTTTACAGTCCCACATTAAACCCCACTCGCGTACCTCTTCATTTGATTCTCCAGCTTCTTTATACCACTCACATAGAATATTTCTTTTCTTCTTTTTCTTTCAAACTTGTGGTATATATATATATTTTTTTCGAAGCTTCCATAGATTAACTAGAGCTTTTGAGGTACGGAGTCCCCATTTTATTTCACGATCTTGCCCATTTTATTATTGATCCCCACCCCCAACTTAACTTCTACCAATATTATTAATGTTCAAGGAGGAGTGGGTTCAAAAGAAGTCATCTTTGATGAACGGGATCAGGTTGTAATGCGGAGGCCAACAAAAAGGCTACAAGGCTCAAAATAGGGTCCTAGTGATACTCATTATGCACAGGTCGGCTGAAAGAGGCTAGAAAGGTTTTATCACTACTCAAAGAAAGCCTAAGATCACTTTTCTAACTTAGCGTACGTATTCTACGCAACGAAGAACCAACCGGGCAAGTTCTAGATAGCAGCAATGAACACAAGAACTATCAAAATAATGAGCTCCCACACAGTGGCACATCAACTGTTTGGTCAACATAGTTTACAACTTTGGGATTCGCATTTAGTAACTCGAGGCTTTCCTCGTGTATAAATACACGATTCTAAGTAGAACTAGAGTTACTGAGTGAGCCTCAATTTCACCTAATTGATTTGTTCTAGGGGTTTATACTTCACATACGGTTACATACTTGTTTGTCCACAGACATACCATCCTGGTCAATATACTTTATACTCAACAGCTCGGTTCTACTATTACACCCTTGAAAAAGAACCCGACAAAAGAAAAAACAAGGGGAATTTGTTGCTAACTATTTACTTACAACAACATATACACACAAAGCATAAAACATTACTATTTAAGCATATACAAATGTCACCCACAAGTCAATCAACATATACAGACCAAATAGAAATGTAAGGCTACCACCCCCAACTTAAGCACATGCATTGTCCCCAATGCAATAATAAAACAAATTTAAAGGACAAGGGGCTCCCTGGAGGCGCAATTGCGTGAAGAGAGTAGCCTATCTCCACTGGCTTCCTCAGAGTTGTCCTCTTCAGATTCTGACAACCCTTCCGAGGTCTCGTCATCAGTAGATTCCACCGGTATTGTAGGGGCGGGCAGCTGAGACACATTAGCAGCTGACGGTGGGATGTCCGTCATGAGTGTCGTGAAGTCGAGTCCCAAGTTGGCTAGGCCGGCACCCTGGTTACCCTCATTGGGGAGGAGGGATGAGATATCGAGCTCCAGATTTTGCATCTTCTGGAGATCGGTCTTTAATGATTTTACATCCTCCTGTAGTTGAGGTAGACCCCTCACGCCACCTTGTTCAATGCTGTCAACCCTCGATTCAAGCTTTGACAACCTTTCTCCGAATTCCAATTGTTGTTGTAGCAACAGAGTCAATGCTTGTTTTACCAGCGAGGGTAATGACTTCAAGAGCTGGTCCATTTTAGAGTTAGTATGCTGAACAATTAAACCCATTCTTGAAATGGCTGGCATGTGTGAGGTTGATGGGCCGGTGGTAGCTGATGGTGCAGGTGCTTCAGCAGCAGTAGGAGATGCAGGATCCTGAGGTGATAGGAGGTTCTACGAGTCAATGTCTTCTATTGGGGTAGTTACAGGGGCCGATGCATCGCTGATACGAGTGATGTCAATATCTCTTGTAGATCTCCCAAGTCTGTCTCGTTGAGGTAGGAATGGGACATCCACCTCTTGGCAAAGGGTGGTGATCAGACTTAGGAAAGGGAATGATGTAGCCCGCTGGGTGGCTCTGATGCCAATTTCCTGGAATGTGAGGCTCCCCACATCGATCTTAACCCCCTTCATTATGCATGCGATGAGAAGTGCCTTCTCAATGCTAATTTCTGTTTCATTTCTGGAGGGTACAAGATGAGAAGTGACGAAGCTGAGCCAATATTTGGCTTCCGTGTGAGGTCCTCTTTGTAAATTTTTCTTCCAGGATTGATCCAAGCTGGAACCCCCTTTGCAATGGTGGATGCTATCCATCCACGCTCATGTTCTCTGTTGGAGTACATTGCATCGTACTCCGCTGTGCCTGCTTCCCATTTAGGGAAGAATAATTCATTGATGTGGTTGCTGTCACAGAACACAGTCTTCCCCCGAACATTGACCGTGCCGGTGAAACATCTATTGCGTCTATGGTATGGTGATCGTGATGCTCCATACGACGCATAGAATTCCCGGACCATTGATTCATTGTACTCCTTTGGGTCCGTGGTGAAGTACTCCCAGTTCCTCATTTTAATAATGTCCAGGATGTGAGGGTATTGTTCTGGGAGCCCATTCAGACTTAACTTTTTCTCTGGTAGAATCCTCCGCTTAGCGAGTGCTTCCCGGAATAAAGATCTTGAACCTTCAACTTCAAAGCGAAGCTGAAGGTCATCTCCTTTCTTCCTCCGTGCCTCCGCAACTAGATCAACTTCCGGAAAACAATCCTCCTCTTCAAACTGGGAGGTGTTCGGTCTAGTTGAATCTTTCTTTGCTCGCTTGGTTGGTTCGGAGGGTGAAGCGGTGGAAGGCCTTTTGCTATTGGGATGTTTTTTAGCCATGTCTGCATAGATAGCACATGTTAGTGACATTATCATAATTCGAGCAAAGGCGAAAACAGGATAGATAATCAAAGAGTGATTGAACTGCGATGTGATCTGCGATTGCAGAACAACTATGCGAATCGCAAACAACGTCGCATAGTGGGTATGTGCATAAGCCTACTCATTGCATACAAATGCGATCGCATTCTCATCGCAGAACAAGATCTGCGATCGCATAACCACCGCATTTGTCATCCAAGTTTGTGAGATGTTCTGGGTGTGTTTGCGGAGGGTCTGCGGTTCGCAGACTAAATCTGCGATCGCAGACTCACCGCGTTTGTCATCTTCCTCAGGCCACTAGGGTTAGGGAGTGCGACCTAAATGCGGTCCACATTTAGAATATGTGGACCGCAACATTCTTCACATACCCAAGAATAGGCATCCCATTGATCAACCAAGCCCAATAGTTTGGTTTTCTACTCATTAAAAAATCACGCCTAGGGTTTTCTACACTTTGAACTTCTTCATTAAAAAATCACGCCTAGGGTTTCAAAACCACAACTTGAGGGTGAAGATGAAGAGTACATACCTTGAAATAGATGGGTGCCCTTAGATTAATGCTATGTGAACTCTTTGCCTGATGTGGAATATTCCGATGAAAGTTGTCGGAATTTTGCTCTGTTTCCGTCGGATGTTTTGGTTGTTTGTGGTATTATTCTTTTTTTTTCTTTTATATGTACTTAGTATGAAGGGAATAATTGGAAAAGTAATGGGAACACATACCTGACAGGTCTGCTATGGAAATGCAGTTCGCAGATTGAAATGCGAGACACACTTTGTACTCTCCATCGCGTTTTCACTTAATTCAAGAGCAAAAGTTTCTGTACCTGTCTGCGATTGAAATGCGTTCGCATAGTTGAAATGCGAACCGCAGAATAAAAACCTCCACCGCATTTTCAACTGACCTTTTAGCTAATATCTCTGTGGCTCTCTGCAGTTGAAATGCGGTTTGCAGAGTTGAAATGCGAACCACAGATTTTCGAGTTTCATCGCATTGTTGCTTAGTATTTTTGCTCAACTTTCTGCTTCACAATGCGATGAGAATGCGGTTCGCATAACGCAAATGCGAACCGCAAATTTGTTGAATTGTGTCGCGTTTTTGTTGACGATTCTTGCTCAACTTTCTGCCGCACAATGCGGCACAAATGCGATTCGCATATAAGAAATGCGATCGCATATGTGCTACATTTTTTTCTTCGACATTCTTCTGCAATTGAAACAACTTCTCGCTAATTCTTGTGTTCATTCATCACATTCCTGCATCTAAAAACCCTTCAAACAAAACTAAGTACACTTATAAATAAATATATAACGAAAAAGAAGAAAAGTGCAATTTAATCAAACACACAAAGAAAAATGACTGATACCACACATGG
>MCJB01000856.1:9893-27097 GCA_002018475.1 Nicotiana obtusifolia | reverse complement strand
ATGAAATTTATTATGGAAATTGAAGTGTTCGATGTCTGGGGTATTGACTTCATGGGCCCTTTCATAAGCTCATGTGGGATGAAATACATCCTAGTGGCTGTAGATTATGTGTCAAAGTGGGTGGAAGCCGTTGCCTTGCCAAATAATGAAGCTCGGAGTGTAACCTCGTTCCTAAAGAAGAATATTTTCACCAGGTTCGGCACTCCAAGAGCCATAATCAGTGACGGAGGTTCCCATTTTTGTAACCGAGTATTCAAAGGTCTCCTTGACAAATATGGAGTCAAGCATAAGGTAGCCACGCCTTATCATCCACAATCAAGTGGACAAGTAGAAGTCTCAAACAGAGAAATCAAAAGTATACTTGCTAAGACCGTGAATGCCAATAGAACTGATTGGTCAGGGAAGCTCGATGACGCTCTTTGGGCTTATCGTACCGCTTATAAGACTTCAATTGGTACATCACCATATCGGTTGGTCTTTGGAAAAGCATGCCATCTACCCGTTGAACTCGAGCATAAAGCTCTTTGGGCTTTAAAAAGATTAAACATGGATTGGGCGGAGGCCGGGGCCTTACGGCTTGCTCAATTGAATGAAATGGAGGAATTCAGATTCCATGCATATGAGAGTGCAGCGGTCTACAAAGAACGAATGAAGTTCGTTCATGACTCCAAGATCTTGAAGAAAGAGTTCAAAGTGGGAGACCTTGTGTTGTTATTTAATTCAAGGCTGAAACTATTTCCAGGTAAGTTGAAATCCAAATGGTCGGGGCCTTTCAAGGTTATAAATGTCTCTCCGTTTGGGGCTGTGGAATTGGCATCGGAGGATGGATTCCGAACCTTCAAAGTTAGCGGACAGCGACTGAAACACTATCTGGGTACAAGTGGAGAAAAGCATGTCATAGAGCAGCTGGCTTTGCAAGATGATAATGTACAGCCTACCGACTGAATGCAGATGCATCTTAGCATCGTCGTGCCGCGATGTTAAATCAAGCGCTTCATGGGAGGCAACCCATGTGTGGTATTCATTATTGTTATTTTTGTTTAAATTGTTTTCTTTTCTTCTTCTCTTTTTCTTTACTTAGTTATTTACGTGTGTTCTTAGTTTGGGTTGAAGGATTATTTTCAGATACAGGAGTTGTGAAGTGAACACAAAGTTGAGCAAAGTGATTACAATTGCATAAACTGTCGCAGAGAAGAATGCTAAACAAATGCTATCGCATTTCATATATGCGAAACGCATTTGCGTCGCAGAGTGAGACAGAAAGTTGAGCAAAAATGGGAGCAACAAAATGCGAGGAAGATCACCAAATCTGCGATCGCATTTTCACTCTGCGAGTCGCATTTCCACCGCAGACAGCCATAGAGAAATTGGCCCACGTCTCAGTTGAAAATGCGAAAAGGGGTTAGTCATTTTGCGGTGCACATTTGCACTATGCGAACCGCATTTCCTTCGCAGACATGTCCAGAGAATTTGGCTCATGATGTGATAAAAAATGCGATAACTCATTAATAAATGCGGTTCGCATTTTATTATGCGGTACACATTTTCGTTGCTAACCTATCAGGTGCGTGTTTCCTTCAATAACTCAATTTTGCTATTTTCCCCTTTAACCTACCCATATAAAAAAGGAAAATAAAAATACAAAAACCCTATTTCATCACTATCAAACAAAAGTTCCGCCGAGCACTGAGCAAAAGATTCCGGCATCCTTACACCGGAATATACCAAATCCGGCAAAGAAGTTCACATACTTTTTATCTCATCATCTACTTCAAGGTATGCACACTTCCTCTGAGATGTCAAGTTATGGTTTTGAAACCCTAGTTTTGTTGATTTCATGTTTAAGGTCAAATCTTTTTGTGAAGATAACAAAGTTGTAGGTTCAGTTTATCAATGGGTTCAGTTTAACAAAGTTGTAAATGCTTATTATTGGGGATGTCATGTATTTTGCGATCCACATCTTCCAAATATGAATCGCATCTCAGTCGCAGATAGCAAAACCCTAGCTACTGAAAAAGATGAGTTTCGCGACGTATCTGCGATCGCAGAGTGGGTCTGCGAACCGCATACCCATCGCATACACCCCCAGCACTTTAGGCAAAACAAGCGAAGGTTATTTGGCGAGTCTGCGATCGCATTCTTATTCTGTGAACCGCAGACTCATCGCATACCCACACAGAACCTTTCTTTCACAAAGGGATGCCAAATGCGGTGGTTCTGCGATCGCAGAACCTATTCTGCGACCGCAGATCACATCGCATTTTTTCATATCATTGCTTACCTTTCTTGTTTGGTTGTTTATCGCACATTGATACTGCCACTCACATATACTATGTATGCAGATATGGCCAAGAAGAACGCAAGAGGAAAAAGGCCTTTGACCACTCAACTAGCTGAACAAGCCAAGAGGGCCAAGAGAGATACAATCAGACAGAGTACCTCCCAGCCTGAAGAGGAGGACTGTCTCCCGGAAGTAGATTTAGTGGCAGAAGCGAGAAGGAAAAAGGGTGATGACCTTCAGCTCCGGTTTGAAGTTGAAGGTTCCAGAACTCTATTTCGGGAGGCACTTTCAAAGAGGAAAATTTTTCCGGAAAAGAAGCTGAGCGTGAACGGACTCCCAGAACACTATCCACATATCCTGGAGATCATAAAAAGAAGAAGCTGGGAGTACTTCACCACTTACCAAAAGGAATACAATGAAACAATTGTCCGGGAGTTTTATGCGTCGTATGGGGCGTCAAGAACTCCCTACCACAGGCGCAACAGATTATTCACCGGCATTGTCCAGGTGAGGGGGAAGGCTGTCTTCTGTGATAGCAACCACATCAACGAGCTATTCTTCCCTAACTGGGAAGCGGACACAGCGGAATATGATGCACGGTTCTCCAACAGGGAGCACGAGAGGGGGTGGATAGCATCCACAATTGCTAAAGGGGTCCCAGCCTGGATAAATCCTAGGAGAAAAATTTATAAAGAAGATCTCACAAGGGAAGCCAAATATTGGCTCAGTTTCATCACTTCCCATATCGTGCCCTCAAGGAACGAAACGGAAATTAGCATTGAGAAGGCCCTTCTCATTGCTTGCATCATGAAGGGGATTACAATTGATGTGGGAAGCCTAATATTCCAGGAGATCGGGATCAGGGCGATTCAACAGGCTACATCACTCCCTTTCCCGAGTCTGATCACCACATTGTGCCAAGAGGTGGATGTCCCATTCCTGCCTCACCAAGACAGACTTGGAAAATCTACGAGGGATATTGATATCACTCGTATTAGTGATGCATCGGCCCCTGCACCCAAAACAATAGAAGAAATTGATGCTCAGAACCTCTTAGCTCCTCAAGACCCTGCATCTTCTTCTGCGGCAGAAGCACCAGCAACTTCAGCTCCAACAGGCCCACCAGTCTCCAACATGCCGGCACTTTCAAGAATGGGTCTAATTGTGCAACACACCAACTCTAAATTAGACCAACTCTTGAAAGCATTGCCTACCCTGATTAAACAAGCTTTGACTCCACTGTTGCAACAAAACCTGGAATTTGGAGAGAGGTTATCAAAGCTTGAATCAAGGGTTGACGGTATATCCCAGTTACAGGAGGATGTCAAGCAACTAAAGACAGACCTTCAGAAAATGCAAAATCCAGAGTTCGACATTTCTTCACTCCTTCCCAATGAGGGTAAACCGAGTGCTGGCCAGACTGATTTGGGCCTTGATTTTTCGACATTGCTGACGGACATACCTCTGCCAACTGCAAAAGTGTCGCAGCCTTCTGCTGCTCCAGTTCGCATTGCCTCCACTGATGAAGAGACATCAGAAGCAGCGTCATCAGATTATGACTTGGAGGATTTCGAGGAGGACAGTGAAGAACTTGAGGAGAGTGCAATTCCGGTTGCAAAGGATAAAGGTAAAGGAATTGTACTCCCAACAGCAGAAGATGAATAGGAGCAGGCAGATATTGAAGCTGCCCTTGAGCGCTCGTTGATTGACAAGGCCGCAAGGAGACTTCCTTCGGCAGGTGATGGCAGTAGCAGCTCAGCAGCTCCCCTACTAGCTTCAGACCGCACTCCTTCTTCTCCACCAGCACCGGCAGCACAATAGGCTACTCTCCTCGCGCAACTGCACAACCAGGGAGCCCCTTTGTCCCTTACTTTACATTCTTATTGTTTTGGGGACAATGCATGTTCTCAAGTTGGGGGTGGTAGCCTTGTTTTTCATTTGGTCTGTATATATCAACTGAATTGTGAATTTGTGAGAGTCGATATATTGATAGTGATGATTTTTGGGATGTGTATATATGTTGTTGTAAATGTTAAAATTAAATAGTTAGTAATTAATTAGTTAGCAATAAAGTAGCAAGAAAAAAATCCCCTTGTTTTTTCTTTTGTCGGGTTCTTTTTCAAGGGCATAATAGTAGAACCAGGCTGTTAAATATAAAGTACATTGACCAGGATGGTATGTAGATGAACAAACAAGTATGAAACCATAAGTGAAGAATAGAACCCTGGAACCAAATCAATCTAGTGAAGTTGAGGATCGTTCAGCAACTCTAGCGCTACTTAGAATTGTGATTTTAGACACAAGGAAAGCCCCGAGTCACTAAGTGCGCACTCCAAAGTTGTGAACTATATTAGCCAAACAGTGATGTGCCGGTGTGTGAGCATTGTTTATAATTCTCATGTTCATTGCTGCTATCTAGAACTTGACCGGTTGGTTCTTTGTTGCCTGTCATATGTATGCTAAGTTAGAGAAGTGATCTTAGGCTTTCTTTGAGTAGTGATAAAACCGTTCTAGCCTCTTTTTCAGCCAACCTGTGCATTATAACTATCACTAGTACCCCATTTTGAGCCTTATAGCCTTTTTGTTGGCCTCCGCATTATAACCTGAATCCATTCATTAAAATGACTCCTTTTCAACCCATTACTCCTTGAGCATTGAGAGTGTTGATAAAAGATTAAGTTGGGGGTGGGATATCAATAATGAAAAGGGGTAAAATCATGAGACTCCATACCTCAAAAGCTCTTGTAAATCTTTGAAGCTTCGAAAAAAAAAAAGAAAAAAGAAGAAGGAAGTTTATGAATAAATAGATACCACAAGTGTGAAATCAAAAGAAAGAAAGAAATAGTCAATGCAAGTGGTATACAGAAGCTTGGGAATGAAATAAAGGGGTATGTGAGTAGGGTTTAATGTGGAAGTGTAAATCCAATGAAGGCAAAGGAACAAAACGTTGGAGGGAAAAAGAGAGTAATGAGTGTTCAAGGAGGAAGTAGCCACTATTGTCTAAATTTATATCCTATCCTTCCTTAAGCCAACATTACAAGCCTATAAAGTCCTTATGTGATCTTTAACTGATGCGTTCCTATGAATAGGTGATGAATTAAAATAAGGGCAAGCCTATGGTATGGCAGGTGATGACACTTGAACTTCTATTCAGAGAGAGAGTGATTTTAGTCTTGTTGTCCCTTGATTTATTTTATGACAAATACTGTGTGAATGGGACTTTCTTTCTGGTGAGGACACATACACTGCTAGGTTAATAGCAAGTTGAGCTTAGAGTCAAAGCATAAGTTGATTCAGCTGGAAGTAGCATTTAGTTACTTTGTTGAGGCTCAAAAGCTCACTAATTGATTGGTTGTCCTTTGAACCATGTTTATGATTCGAAGTGGGTACAGTAAAAGATGGTTATACTTACGATGTGATTCACAAACAATATCCTTGGTCAATGTTGCGTTATATTTGATAGGTAGAGCATTAGTTAAGTTAGAGTTGTGCTAATTGCTTGAGGACAAGCAAGAGCTTAAGTTGGGGGTGTTGATGTGCCAGGAAATTTCGGCACATATTGATACTATTTGATTAGAAACTGCTTGTTCCACTTGCTAATTATCATGATATTTACTTAGTTTTCGTGTAGTTTCAGTACATGGATGAAAGAAACCCAAAAGCGTAAAAAGAAGGCCAAAAGCCGTTCAAAGGCAAGAAAAGAGGTCAACAATCAACAGAAGTAATTCTGCGACCGC
The DNA here is from genome assembly GCA_002018475.1 of Nicotiana obtusifolia. Taxonomy (NCBI): domain Eukaryota; kingdom Viridiplantae; phylum Streptophyta; class Magnoliopsida; order Solanales; family Solanaceae; genus Nicotiana; species Nicotiana obtusifolia. The sequence continues at coordinate 21,079 of MCJB01000856.1, read as the reverse complement.
AAAGTGAATATGCGAGTCGCAGAATTGGAAATATGATCGCAAAGACAGTTAGAACTCCAAGCCTAAGTTAAAATAAGAACATTGTCAACAATGCGATCGCAGAAGGTAAATGCGAATCGCATCCTTATCGCAGATGCAGACAGAGTTTTAGGTGAAAAATCAAAGGAAATAGCAATCGCATTCTGCGATCGCAGAATTAATCTGCGGTTCGCATTATGAAATGCGATAGGAAGGAGAAGTACTGGTGTAGTCTGCGATACAAGATGTCATTTCTGCGGACCGCATTCCTGTTATGCGACAGGAATGCGATCGCAGAAGACTAAGTCGGCCCAGCAGTTATTCCAGTTCGCCTCGGTTTTTGGGCCTCTATAAATAGCCTCTCTAGGGTTATGTGCAGAGGGACTTGTCAGATTTCATAGTAAAAAATAGTGCTTTTGGTTAATTTCAACTGGGGAGAGATATTTGGGTGATCAAAACTTGGAAATCCATATTCTTGTAAGATGAATTCAACTTTTATTATTTGTTCTTTAGTTTTAAATACGTGTAGCTAAATTTTAATACTAAGGTTGTGAACCCTAGATGGGTGGAATTTATTGAGTAATTGATTTTGATTCCAATTAGTAAAGAATATTGATGTTTATTTATTTCTCGTTCTTAATTAAATCGTTAGTGGTTGCAAACATTAACGGGTGCCAATTTACGCTATTGAACCTTGGAAAAGGGAGATAGGGTTCGGTAGAAATAAGTAACGATAATTCAAGGCTTTAACCCTTGTTTAACAAAATCACTTAGGAATAAGAGGATTTTAAGTCGGCAAACGATTGGGTATTCGCAATTTCGACTCTAATGTATTCGGGAGAATCATAAGAGGATACGCTATCCCAATATTGGAAAATATCGGATATCACACTATTAAGAACCAATTACATATCAAGAGCGGAAGTTAATATCAATATCAATACATTCTACTACATTAGGGGGAGCATAACCTTAGTATATCGACTTCATAAATTTATTCAATTATTCTTTTTAATCTGCAATTATTAGTTTAATTCTCTTTTCGTACTCAACATCAATTTATCTTATTTTGTTACTTGATCGAATTAAGGCTAAAGTGAAATATTACATCAATCAGATACTCGCTTCACGCCTATTCCCTATGGGATTCGACCCAACCTAATTGGGTTACTATATTTGACATCAATCGCTTACACTATTATTAAGGTATAATTTGAGCGGATCAGTGAAGACTGCTGAAATGTCCGAGCTTGAGGCCCGGTTGCAGCAGAGTGAGCATGAAGTGATGGCCCACAACTAAGAAGCTACTCAGCTACATGCATAACTTGAAGATGCTAAAGCTAGGTGGGTGGAGCTTCAAGATGCTACTCTTGCTGCTACCGAGCACGAGTCTGCCTCCGCTGAGCAAGTAAATAACTTAGAGGCAGTCTTGAGCTCCAAACCAAAGAGGCTACTGCCGCCGAGGAGAAGTAGGCCAGGATGGAAGAGAGGTTTTAAGAAGATCATGGAGCAAAAACCGGGTTCACATATCTACAATCTGTGATCTTGATCTTAGCCTTGGCGCCACAAGATTCGAGCGGGATGGTCTCCAGGCCGAGGTAGACAAGCTTAAATCAAAACTTCAGTTCCAAGAAGATTCCCTCGTATTTGAAATGACGTATGCTATGCATCATATGAGGAGAAAACCTTGGAGGACGCCAAAGCTGGCATCATTGATATTGATGATGAAATCGCCAAGGCCTGAGCACTGGTGTTAACTGCTCGAGAACGTCTACTGGCTAAGCCGGACGCAACTGACTCTTCGAGTACCGGTTCTGAGTATTCGGGAATCGAGTAGGATCTTGAAGAGAATGATGATGAAGGCCCAGATCCCGCACCGGTGGTAGATCCGCCCACTTCTCTGGGGGGGCATAGATACCTCTCTCCCCTCGAGTTTCAGTGGCGATGAAGTTTAGATTTTTCCTCATTTCTTTTGTTATTTTCCTTTTTACATTTGCACTTATGCTGTTTGGCATGTCGATAAATAAAGAAGACTTTTGCTTAAGTATTGCACAAAGTTTACTCTTTTTGCATCAGATAGGATAAGGCTTTGGGTGTATTTTCATCAGATAGCTTTTGGGTTCCGGACATAAACTCTTCCGAACCAATCTTTTACTATGAGGGTCTTATAAGAGAGGGCCCTCTTATGTTTAGTGCTCTTGAATAGGGCGTATCCTGTTCATTCCGGCATAAGCATTTGAAGTTTATGTTAACTTTCAAATGATAAAATTAACTCATCATTTGGACAAGAAACAAGATAAAAACAAAAAGACTTTATTTTTTTCCTTCCATCTTTAAAAGTACATAATCATTCGATTGCTAAATAAAAGAAATTGTCAGTACATGTGGCTAACTCATACAACTTGTTTCTATGGGGCTGGCCATGCAGTCCCCGGTCCCGATGAGGCATTGTTGTTCCCCGGTCTCGTTGTCTCGATTTTCGTGGCATCTTTGCTGCCGTATCCAATACTATTCCCCCTCCAGTGTTCGAATGTGAAGTAGGCAAATTGGAACACTGGAGGTCTTGCTACATTGTTTAAACACTTGTGAACGGTTGGATAATGTTTGGTTCGATGGCAAGCTTTGCTTCCCATTAGGAACTTGCCATCAAGCCAAAGATTATCTAACCATTCCACAGTGGTTTATGATCTCAATGCCTTGTCATTTAAAGGTTTTAACTTTTCCAATGAAGCTTCCTTCATAGTATGCTTTCCGTTGCTGTCTGGTTAAAAACCTTGCTAGAAAAACCCCATTAGGACAAAAACTGGTCGAAGGAAAAAAGAGTGCAGCACATACTTTCAGTATAGGCAGGATCCATCAGTATTAATCCCTTTTGAGGTGAGTCACATTTCAATTTCTAGGCAATTTGACTCCATCTCGATTTTCTAGCTCGTATGATCCCTTACCGGTGACAGCTAGTAGGTGCCTTCCCATGTTTGACCTAGCTTCCTAGCGTTGATTTTTCGAGTGTTTTGAGTCCCTTTACTCAAAACCAAGTTTCCTACTTTAAAGTAGCGGAGATTGGCCCTCCGGTTATAATATCTTTCCATCCTTTTCTTCTGAGCCACCATCCTCACGCGCTAAGTCCCTTCATTTATCGAGCAATTCCAGCTTTACCAGCAATGCCTCATTATTTGATTCTTAATTTGTCCGGAGGAACCGTAAGGTTGGTTCTCCACCAAGATCAGAGCTTCTAAGCCGCATATAAGAGAGAAAGGTATCTCTACCATGCTTGATTTTGCCATCGTCCGGTACACCCAGAGCACACCCGATAAATCTTCGGGCCACTTGCCTTTAGCTGTTTCTAACCTTTTTTTGAGGTTTTGAATGATCACCTTATTGGTCGATTCCGCTTGCCCATTAGCGCTCGGATGGTATGGTGAGGATGTTATCCTTTTGATTTTCAGGTCTTCAAGAAATTTTATGACTTTGGAGCCTACGAACTATGGTCCGTTATCACAAACAATCTGCTTCAGTATTTCGAAACACAAATTATGTATTCCCATCGGAAGTCGTTCACTTCATGCTCACCGATCTTTTGGTAAGGACCTACTTCAACCCATTTAGTGAAATAATCAGTTAAAATATCTTTCCGGGACCCGGTGGCAGCGGCCCAACTATATCCATCCCTTATTTCATGAATCGCCATGGGGATAGTATCGAATGCAAGAGTTCCGCTGGTTGGTGCACCAATTGAGCATGGTGCTGACATTTGTCGCATTTCTGAACGAACGTCTTTGCATCTTGCTCCATTCGGGGTCAGTAGTACCCTGCCTTAACCAGCTTTAGTCTTCCTGTGAGGCTCCTAGACATCAGGCCAACGGGGCTTAGAACGATCTCTTATATAATTGTCCACCCAAGAGGCTGTAGCGAGCCACTTTAGTGCGTAGTGCCCGGGACGCCTTCGGGTATTCGGGCAACTTGCCATGCCAAAGATAAACGATGAACTCATTCCTCTAGTCCCAAACCAGGTTGGTTATATTAACTTCACAATATCCGTCAACATCTAGTACCGAATGCATAAGTTGAACGATAATACCGGAGTCAAATCCTTTTATTTTCACGGACAACTCCAAATTGGCCAATGCATCTGATTTTACATTTTATTCTCTTGGGATGTGTGTGATTGGCCACTACCTGAACCATGCAAGCAAAGTTTGGACTTTAATCACGTATTGTTGTATTTGTTCCTCCTTCGCATTGAAAATCCCGCACACTTGGTTTACTACCTGTGGAGAATCACATTTGCTTTCTATGACCTGGGAGCCAAGTCCTCGGGCCAAATTGAGTCCTGCAACCAAAGCCTCATACTCGGCTTTATTGTTAGTTAACGAAATAGTTTTTATGGCTTGCCTCAGGGTTTCCCTCAAATCCGTGATTAGGACCAACCCGAGCCCGGAACCTTTCACATTGGAAGCTCCATCTGTGAACAAGGTCCAAACACCTGATGTCGTTTTGACCCCAGCACTGCTTCTTTAGTTGCCAGGGGCAATAATCCGGGACGGAAATCAGCCACAAAGTTGGCCAAAACTTTTGATTTGATCATAATCCTAGGCTTGTATTCAATATCGAACTCACTAATTTTGACCAACCATTTGGCTGACCGGTCTAACAACTCAGTCTTGTGAAGAACATTCCGCAAGGGGAAGGTCGTCATAACGGCTATCTGGTGGTACTAAAAATAAGGCCTAAGCTTTCAAGAGGCGACTACGAGAACTACGGCTAGTTTTTGGAGGTGCGGATAACGAGTCTCTGCTCCTGGAAAAATTTTGCTGACATAATAGACAGGAAATTCCGGAGTCCATTCAAAATTGTTCTTCTTCTTCAGAAGTGAGAAGAAGTGATGACATATTTCTGAGGATCGTTAGATGAACCTGCTTAATGCTGCCAATCTTTTGCTCAGCCTCTGTACTTCTTTTACGCTTGTCAGCTAGTTCGGATTGTCCTTGATGGATTTGATCTTGTCGGGATTTACCTCGTTCCCTCTTTATGAAACCAAGAAAGCTAAGAACTTACTGGACTCGACCCCGAACGTGCATTTTTTCGGGTTGAGCTTCATGATGTGCTTCCTCAAGATATCAAAGGTTTCTTGGAGGTGCTTTAAATGATCACTTGCATTCAAAGACTTGACCAACATGTCATCTATATATACTTTCATTTTTTTACCTATCTGGTTTTCAAACATCTTGGTCACGGGCCTCTGATAAGTGGCTCCGGCATTTTTAAGCCTAAAGGGCATCACATTATGACAATATGTGCTGAAGTTCATTATGAACGAAGTTTTTTCCTGATCCTACCCGGAATAAGCATCGAGAAAACTCATTAACTCGTGCCCAGCCGTTGCATCTGTCACGCCCCTTTTTCTCTCGAAAACGGGTTTTGACATATGACTACTTTTTTAAATGGGTATTAGAAGAGAAGAGTTGTCACCTAACGATTTTAAGGTGCTTTAGGGCACCTATTTGCAAATAACACTATTTTAACTAGTCAACATCACCAAATATCACGTAAGGGCTCAAATTACCTAGAAGAGAAGGTTCTAGGCAATCTTCGAGGTCCACAACTGTGGGTCCCTGCCGAAGTTTACACTATGTGGGATTATTAAGTGAGGGAAGATAAAAAATTTAAAGGTTCTATTATGAACATGTTCAAAGAAAATCGGGCAACAATTAAGCTATATAGATAATCAATACAAGTATTTAGAGGTTGCAAGGTACAACTTAATTATTCTATATTCGATGACTAAGTGAAACAATAAACATATAAAGAAGGGGGTCCAAAGTTTTTTAGCCTTATGGATCACCGCGTGCAACATATATAATACTTCGTAACTCCCTTAAGGTAGGGGTTGCTCGTATTATTCAGCGGGCACAGACTATCATCTCCTTCTACCTGATTACTATGTTAAAGTTGTTTACCTAAAGATGCTCTAATTCAATTCTAGGTCGCATCCTATACGTGTACTACCCGTCCCATGCCTATGGTCCAGGAGGCTTTGGACCTGCTACTTGGGTGGTTCTAGACTCTACTTAGGATGCTCAAAATGATAAGACTAAGAGCGCATTCAAAACATATAGGACTTAAAATAAAGTCAATAAATGGCTCAAGTTGGCCTCCACACATAAACAACAAATGCACGCAGGCAGATTAGGCAGTAGCTAATTTTTAGAAATAAGACGTATTAGAGTCGTTAAGTCTTATAGGCATGGTTTCTATGTAATTCCGACTTCCAGCATTGTATAGGCAGCATTGCAGGTTTAGATTAACATATATGCTGATTAAAAGTATTACAAACCTATAGGCATGACATCCACATTGTTCGCGCCATGAAGTAGTAAGACTGCTTGAAAGCTTAGGGTTAAGGACGTTTGATTTAAAAACATGTTGTCTAAGACGAGTAACAGTATCCTACAGGCAAGATTTCTAGCAGTTGACAATTGTAATTGATTTTACAATCCTTTATCCCTATAGGCATGTCATTTAAGAGTGGCAATACAATGAAGCAACAAAGTAATTGATTAGTTGATTAAGATCCTATAGTCATCATATCTAGATGAGCAGTGTACTAAAAGCACAAGAAGCGACTGATTGATTGATTAGTTGAAGCCCTATAGACATGGTATCTAGATGAGAATTAGCAAAAACATATGTTATTGTATCCTATAGAAATGTTGTCTAATAATTAAGCAAGGCGTTTGATTCCTGTAGGCATGCTGTCTAAGAGCGCACAATAGTAGGCATTGAAGCATGTATAGTAATTACTTAAACTAGCATGCTTTGAATAGTGTACAAGTAATAGACAAGCTAAATGAAGTGTGTGATTCCTATAGGCATGATTTCTATTAGTGTATAGAATCAAAGCACGTTAAGTGAATATCAAACAAGGAAATTAAATCCTATAGGCAAGTTTTCGACCCGTTCATGTGAGGATCAGAATACCCCAGCCCCCTTTTACTAAATTCCCCATTAGTCGTTATTACAAGTTATTACATACACAAATGGAATAATACAAACCCAAATATGAACAGTTACAGAAGGAAACGAATATAAGCCCAATAGAATAGTGACAGGCCCAACATGAAATAAACCACTGCTGTTTATGGGCCTTCAACAGCTTTTCTTTCATACGAATAGTAGACCCAAATCCCAAGCTCATAGGAGCAGTATAGTAAGCCATAATCCAACGCCAAAGTCCAACAACATATATGGCCAAACACCAGGCACAACGAATGACTTACACCCCAATTCGATGTCAAACTTAACCACTCAAACAACAAACTATTCGTTGAAATAATTAAACAGAGTAAGAAGTTTGCACATATAGTTCTTAGGACTGTAACATTAATTCTCACTAAGACATATAGATAAAGTCATATGACATATTGGCAAACACACATAAGGCAAGTTCATGTTTGCCTTTTAGAATGTAGGTGACAGGATTGATCATCATGGGATAACAAACTATTTCAAATGAAGTTTCAAATAATAACATGATCAGAACCAGCCTAAAGCAATTTTTAAACAAAAGGTTTGATCATGAAATCTAGGAGAATCAGTATAGCATAGAGTAAACATGAAGGTTCTAACATGAAAACATCTTAACAGAACAAATCCATGATCGAACAATCACTTGACTGGGCAAGGGAGAACTTTAACAGGCTAAACATCAGTCGCAATACAAGAGGCACATCAATTTTAGAAGTAAGACAAATAGGCATCAGATATAATAATAGTTGACCACATATAGAAAGACTAGTTATAAAGTTTACTCTAAAGGTTTAACTAATACTGAGGAATGTCAACAAACACACAATAAAACATAAATTGCACGAGAACAAGTTGTAATGAATGGTAGAACCCCAGAGGCAGCAGGTTAGGCATGAATGATTTAGTAGAATATTTCTCAGACTCTCATAACAATCCATAACAAGGCAGAAAAAAAACTTAGGATTGGCCTCAGGTATCAATATAACATAGCAGAATAAGCAAGTTCAGGTAAAGTAGAGAATCATTCATGCTAGTACATATGCCAAATTCATCTTACAACTAAAATCTAGGCAAGTTCAGTACCGAGACATAAGAAAGACCTTAGAGCAAGTGGAGTTACAAACAAAGTGGCATAGTAGAGTAGTGCTTCATAGAAGTTTCAGGGACATGAATTAGGAGAACACATAATACAACCAATGAGAGTAAAATTGTTGTGGCCAAGGAGACTTACCAGTCGCGAATAATCAAACAAGCAAATAAGAAAAATAGTTCCAGTAATGCTTCAATGGCAAAGAGAGCAGCAGAACCCCAAAGTTCTCAGTGTGTCAGAATTCCCAAGGGCTTCAGATGAACTCAGGGCAATGCTCACACTGAGAGAGGTTTAAAAAGCCGGAGTCCGGTGGCTTTGGCTTTCAACTGGCCAAAATCGAGGTCTCTGAATAATATGGAATGAGTGAGGGAATAGTGATAGTAACAGTAGTTGAAAATAGTAGTTATGACTTCGAAAGAGGAAGGGGGAAGGGGGTTTATATAGAAGTAAAGATCAACACACAAAGAGGGAATATAGTCAATCGAACACAAATAAGGAACGAGAAGCATGCAAAATCTCTTAGAATCAGTTTAGGAGAAAATTGTGTAAACCTTAGTTCAAGAGGAGAACACAAATAGTCAAAAATCTCATCGGACCCATATGGCCTGGTAGTGAGTGTATAGAGACGAAATATCGTCCAAATCTTGAAGGGAGAAGCCGATTTCCCTTGACTCGGAGACTGGTATTTTCCAAGAATAAGGAAAGTACTAAGTAACACCATAGTCTTGTAAATAACAATGAGGTAACGCGTTAAAGATAAGTAAATCACAAAAGGAATCCATGATTTGATTAGATTTGGAGATGATTGGGGAAGGCGGCTAGGGTTTATGAAGGAGGGAGGAGGAGTGACGAGAGAAAACGAAGGCGGCTGGGCAGGGGATTTGTCTTCGTTTGGTTGGGCTGATTAGGGTTTAGATAAAGTGCGCTGAGTGTTTGGTCTTGTAATTTGTTCCGAAATTAGCTTAGAATTGGGCTATGAAATTAAATATGCAAAACTTATTTAAATTAATTAATGAATATAATTTATAAATAATAAAAATATTGCTTATGCAGTAAAAGGATTGAGAATAATAGCCCAACATTATAAAAATATAAAAAATGCTATTATAGTATAATAATATAATTTTGTATAGAATATAGGCTATTGTTGTAAAATTGTATAAATAGCAAAAATACAAATGTAATTATATGAAATGAAGTAAAAATGTCATAAAACATATATTCCAGTGCAAATAATAAATTTGTATGATTAAGTCATGGCAAAATAATTTGAAAGGGTAATTACTGGATATTTGAACAATTTAAATGCAAGAATATCAATTTTAAAGCCTTTAAAATTATGAAAAATTATAGAAAATACTTATATGACTCTTGTAAATTGGTGGTGATGCCAAAAATAATATTTTGAAAGTATATATGATATTTGTAAAATATGAGGGCAAAATTGGATTTCAACAACTGCCCCTCTTTACTTGGGAATTATAAAAGAGTTGCCGGGTAAAGAAAATGATGATCAATTTTGTCCGAAATGAGTAAGGATGATGCATTTTTTTTTAAAAAAAATGGGGGTCGAACCCCGATTCTTGAGTTGCCTACATATCCCCAGTGTTACGGGAATGAGGCCGCGTGTAGTTTTGGATCCAACGGCAAACGAAACCGATGTAGTTGCTGTAAGAGTAGTTGTGTGTTTCGAAAAATGATTTCTTAGATAGGATAGTGTCATGAGTAACAGATAATTTCGGGTAGATCTATGAATGCGAACTTGAATGTTGCGGATATCCGAGATAAATGATCGGGCGGGTACGGAACAAAGAGTAATGAATTGCCGGTCGTTGGTTACGTTTGAGATAGTCAAAGGATGTGAAAATTGTGAACGGAAACCGGAGCGAGAGTTGCACCCATTTGTAGAACGGTTTCCTCTCGAGTTACCTGCAAAACTCATGACACGACGCATGTGAATATATAAGGTTATTGCAAAAATTTAAACATGATGCAAATTCCCTTCGGACCATGAGAGTTGACTTTGGACGATGAGGATGATGTCCTTAGACCATGACGTCCTGGGCCATGAAACGTATGATAAGGGATTCGCAAGCCATGAAATGGTGTCTTCTGGTCATGAGGATGGTGCCTCTGGAATATGACGCCTTTGAATGATGATGTGTAGTTTTGAGAGATCCTCAGGCCATGGCATGATGTCTTCGGGCTATGAGGATAATGCCTTCAGACTATGACGCCTTCAGACAATATGGCGGTGTTTCAGCCCATGAAATGAAAAGATGCAGAGATATCGATTGTTTGATGGAGGGAACAATTGATGCTTAGTTGTATGCGAGGACAAGACAAGGCAGGGCTTAGCCATCTATGTGATGAGGGTAGTGTTTAGCCCTATGTAGAGGAAGGCAGCGTTTAGCCTTATGCAATAATGGAGGCAATGCTTAGCCTCATGTAAGGTAATGGAGTCAGTGCTTAGTCTCATGCAAAGGAAGGCAGTGCTTAGCCTTATGCAATAATGGAGGTAGTGCTTAGCCTCATGCCATGTGATGATGACAGTGCTTAGTCTCATGCAATAATGGAGGCAGTGCTTAGCCTCATGCAATGTGATGGAGACAGTGCTTAGTCTCATGCAAAGGAAGGCAGTGCTTAGCCTTATGCAATAATGGAGGCAATGCTTAGCCTCATGCAATGTGTTAGAGACAGTGCTTAGTCTCATGCAAAGGAAGGCAGTGCCTAGCCTTATGCAATAATAGAGGCAGTGCTTAGCCTCATTCAATGTGATGGAGACAGTGCTTAGTCTCATGCAATAATGGAGGCAATGCTTAGTCTCATGCAACGTGATGGAGATAGTGCTTAGTCTCATGCAATAATGGAGTCAGTGCTTAGCCTCATGCAAGGAACGATGGCGAAGATTAAATGTGATAAAGAAAGTGATCCTTAGCTTGTTTGTACTAGGCGATATATGTGGGTGAAGATAGCATTCTTGTCATGTATTTGTGGACATGTTTGTTACATCCATTATGCATGCGTTCAAAGAAAAATTATGAGTTTTGGG
>MCJB01000855.1:3522-17208 GCA_002018475.1 Nicotiana obtusifolia | reverse complement strand
CCATTGGGAATTCCCATATCACCTTATTGTATTTTACTCTTGGAATGTAGTTTTCCATCATATGCAGTAGGTCTTGCCATTTGTGAGGAGCCTTGATTCCTGGCTTTCTAGTTTGGACCAATGCTTGCAGTGATGTGGAGATCTGATAGATGACCCTGCTGATGGTAACTTGTTCTCCATATTTGCAGCTATTTCTTCTTTTCCAGAGTTCCCATACAATGCATGATGGGACAGCTTGTAAAATTGGTTGAAGCCTGGGAACTACTTGTGCTGTCCAGCAATTTGTTATTGCTTGGTGAAAGGTTAAACCTTCCCATTTTATTCCTGCTCTTGAGAGAAAGTATTGCCACACCTTAGTTGCAGTGTTGGATGTGTAGAAGAGGTGCACCATGGTTTCTTCCTTTGGTTCTGTGCAGCACCAACATTTTGATGGCATTTGATATCCCAGTCTCTTCATGAAGTCTTCGTCTAAAGGCAATTTAGCCTTTCATACCTTCCACATGAAGAATGCAATCTTAAAAGGCAGCCTTTGTACCCAATCTTTGTGAATGCTCTTTTGGGTTCATCCCTCTTTCTGAGATACTCCCAGGCAGTTTTGACACTGAAGTGGCCTTGAGGTTCTAGCATCCAAAATGCTGCATCTATGTTGTTTTCTTTGTTTGGTGGCTTGACATTTCTTGCTCTGTGCAGTGCTAAGTCTTGGGGCAGGATTTCTGAGATTTTTCCCAGATTCCAGTTTCCATCATTCTGCAGTACATCATACACATTGTGTATGGTTTCATCTATTGGAAAGTCATTTGATACAGTGAAGTATAGTGCTCCCAAACCTTTCTAGTTATCAAACCAGAAAAGTGAGGATCCCATTTTGGGATGCCAAATGATTTGATGCTCAATGATGTCTCTGCGTTCAAGCATCTTTCTCCATATGTGTGATCCCCTTTTCCATGGAACTATGATTGCATTTAACTTCTTGCAGTATTTTTGACTCATGAAAGCACTCTAGAGACTTGGCTTGGTTCTGAAATTCCACCACAGTTTGTAGAACATAGCCTTTGACACATAATGTAGGGATTTGAAGCCTGCTCCACCCTCTTCATATGGCATACATAGTGTGTTCCAGGAAGCCCAGTGCCTGCTTTTGCCTCCTACTGTGTTGCTCCAGAAGAATTGAGCAAAAAGTTTGTGGAGTTTGTTGATGACATTTTTGGGGGGGTTCACAACAGAGAGAAGATATATGGGCATGCTTTGGAGAACATGTGTGATTAGAGTTGCTCTGCCTCCTACTGAGAGTAGTTTTCCTTTCCATGACTGCAGCTTGTTTAGAACTTTGTTGATGAGTCCTTGATAGTGTGACATCTTCCTTTTGGAGTAGAAAACGGGGCATCCTAGGTATGTGAAGGGGAAGTCCTGCTTTTTTATACCTGTGATGCTCTCGACTTTTGTAACCACCTCATTACTGGCTGAGTGATGCATATACACTGTTGATTTGCACTTGTTAATTTTCTGCCCTGATGCTGTCTCATATGCTGTTAAGGTTGCCATGATTAGTTGTATGGAAGTGGCATCAAACGAGTGAAAATAATGGTGTCGTCTGCATATGCTAAGTGAATTATTTTTGGGCTCCATTTGGGTAATCCATATCCACAGAAGTATGCATTGGAGTGAAGAGCGTATAGACCTCTTGAAAGAGCTTCAACAGCAAGAATAAATAATGCAGGTGATAGTGGGTGATGTAGGACAACCTGATCAAGCTACGTTCATGCCATCAATGTTGGATAAGACAAGACAAGGCGTTGTTAGCCTTTGAGAAGAGCCAACCGTTCAAGCATTCACTAATTTTGCTATGGACGAAATTAGAATTTGAAAATGTACATTTGTGTTTATGTTGTATTATTGTGTTGCTGTAGAAGACATTGATTCTTACTTAAGGGGTCCTGCGTGACTATTCTTTAAATTAGCCAAATTGTGGCATTTTTGTTAATTAGTTGTTTCCTAGTTGATTTAGGTTACTAGTTATTCTTTTCCTATTTGAGTTAGGTAAAGGCTCATCCTATATAAGCCTAAACACTTCATTATTTTGACACCTTTGACATTATTTTCAATCAAAAAACGGCAGCACATTGCTCCCAAAATCGTGTGAATTAACTTGTCCAATTTTGGTGTGATTCAAAATTGAACTTGTTCCTTTGTTTGATCAAACAATTTGCAAGATCATCGTTATCTTGTGGGTCGTTCGTATAGCATAGGTACTCCTTGATTTCATCAAGAAGGTAAGTAGACTAATTCCTACTTGTTGTCTTGATAATTCATAGAGCGTCTTGCTTCTATCTTTTCTTTTCTTGTTTCACGTTTTATATTGCATCAGTTGGTATCAGAGCTTGGAACGGGTTTGTTTCTACTATCCCAATCCTGTTCTTCGTGCCTTAATTTTAGGTTCTAATTCTTACATTTCATTTTTGAAAAATAAAAAAAACGTGAAAAACAAAAGAGAAGAAAGAAAAACCGAAAATTTGTGTTCTTGAAGTTGTTGTATCAACTAGGGATTAAAGTCTTGAAGACTGATTGATAAAGAAACGTTCTTGAACCAAATCTTGAAGTTCTTGATCGTTAGAAACCGATAATCTTGAAATCCTGAAACTCTAGTTGAAATTCTTGAAGGTGCACGAATAAATCTTGAAAATCTTGAAGTTCTTGGAGTTAAAATTAAAGTTCTTGAAGAGTTTTACATTGCTCTTGAAGAGGTTCTTGAATCCTCAAACGTTCTTAACAAGATTGCCTTGAATTCTTGAAGTTTTTGAACTTTAATTTGTTGTTCTTGAAAGAGCATTGCGAAAACGTGGGAGAGGGCCTAAGAAGTGTTAGGGAGGCCGAATTTGGGGAGGAGAAAGGAGTAGAATAGGAAACCCTAAGTCTAGTCCAAGAAGGAAACAACTCCCAATCCAAAAGGGAGAAGTTTCAAGAAGTTGAAATTCTATTTGGACAAGGAGAGGAGGGGCTAATTTGTGTTAGAAAAGGAAAGAGGGGGCCGAACTCCTAAAGGGCTAGGGAAAGGGGATTGGTCTTCTCCAAACTAAAGAAGGAAAGCTTCAAAAACTTCCTCCTTCCACTAATTTCGTAATTCCTTCTTAATTACCCTAATTCTAATTAGTAATTCTTAGGTAATTTCCTACTTAAGTAATTACTAATCTTTGAGCCTGTACGACCTCGTGCTAAAACTCAAAATTTCCACTTTCGTAGATAATTCTTGGCTTCTTGTGCTCACTTAAAAAGCTATCCGCCTATCGAGTCACATAACTTCACTCACCCCGAAGAAAACTATTGATCTTGTGAACTTGAAAGGTCGCTAAGGAACTTGGTCAATTAGAGGAAGCCAATTTGAAGACAAGTGTGAAATCCTACCCAAAATTTGAGTGAACCCGAGAGTCATTCAAAAAGTGAGAGAGAGAATTTTAACTAATCTTAGCACATTCTCTAGTCTTGTTTCTTTTGCAGGTGCATGGCTACGAAAGGAGAAACGGTTGTGACTGACATTACTTTGGCCGACCTTTTGGCTGAAGTAAGGGAAATTAGCGCCCGATTGGAGAACATAGAAAGATCCTATAGCAATCAGAAGCACGCTGAAGAAGGAACTAGTGACGGTTCCACCGTTAGACCCGAGCAGTTCGTGGAGTTAGCTCGCCAAAACGAGCAGAGGAACGGAGGTTCTCAAAATGTCAGGTCCTTGAGGATTCCCCGGGGTGTCATACCACCATTAATGCCAGCCCGGAGAAACATAGCACCCGTAGGGGATATGAGAGCAGCCCGAGAGGATGATCAACCCGAGTTCGACGAATTTGAAGATGATGATTTGGGGCCACGGAATCCGAGAGTAGGACAGAGGAATGGAGGCCGAGACTACGTGGGAAGACGTGGTTATGATCATGGTCCGAGAGGGAGGCTTAGTGGTTTTGGTGGAAGGAACTTAGAGTATGAATTTGATGAGCATGCTGAGCATTATGAGGACTTCCAACCAATCTTACCAAACCGAGGGGGCCGAGACCATGTCCGAGACAGTGGGTTGAACAGCGTCAAGGTTACTATCCCTGCTTTCAAAGGAAACTAGTGTTCCTGACCGATTTTTAGAATAGAAGCGTCAAGTTGAGCAGATATTTGAAATTAATGAGATGTCTGAGGAGAAGAAGGCTACATATGCCATTGCTGCTTTCGAGTTCTATGCTTCGACTTGGTGGGAGGCTGAGAAAAGATCCAGAGTTAGACATAACCAGCCGGCACGCATAACGTGGGTGGAATTGAAGCAAATAATGACTCGTAAATATGTGAACCCACGGCACAAGCAAGAATAGTTACGGAAGTTGTATGATTTGAAACAAGGGATGAAGTCCGTGGAAGAATACTATGATGACTTTGAGAAGATTCGTCTATCACTTGACATGGAAGACGAAGAAGAGGAAGAGGCTATTATCCGATTCAAGAATGGGTTGAATAATGATATCTCCAATCAGTTGAGGCTACATGTGTTCATTGCTCTTCATGATGTGTTCTTAGCTGCCATTGAAGCCGAAAAGATGATTAAAGAAAGCCGGGCAGCTCGATATAGAGGGGGTTCCGATTCCACTATCATACGTCGAAACAAAGAGTGGGAGACAAAGAACACTGAGGGAGCAAGCCAAACCCGAGAGCCGATAGCAAGACAAAACCGAGAGCCTAAGAAGCTAAGCCAAGCTGTGGCACCTGGGGTTGAACCTAAGGGGCCCGGAGGTAATTCTAAGACTCAACTCAATTCTCCTAATGCATCTTCTTTTCAGTGTCACAAATGCAAACGCTATGGACATTTCACTAAGGATTGTCCAACCCCGGGGGACCATGTTAATTCTTGATGATGGAACTGCGTGTGAAGAAGAAAGTGAAGAAGAGATTGAGGATGATAAGGGGGCACAATTGGTTGAGTGCGGCGAGGAAGAGTTAGAAGAAGAGGGTGTGAATATGTTCTTAGTGGTACATAGGAACTTGAGCACTATGAACATACAGGAGGAAGGAGATATGCAGCGTGAGAACTTGTTTCATGCTAGATGTAGGGTGAAAGAAAAGGTGTGCTCGATGATAATAGATTCCGGAAGTTGCGCTAATGTACTAAGCCACACGTTAGTGACTCAACTTAGTATACCTACGAGGAAACATCCCCATCCTTATCGATTGCAGTGGTTGAGTGAATATGGTGAATTAAAGGTAGTAAAGCAGGCACTCATTAAGTTCAAGGTGGGAGCTTATCAGGATGAAATCTTGTGCGATGTGGTGCCTATGCAGGCGTGCCATTTACTATTGGGCAGGCCTTGGCAGTTTGATAGATGTGTTGATTATGATGGAAGGGCCAACACTTATACGGCCAAGCTGGAGGGCAAGAGTTATGTACTTAAGCCCTTGACACCTAAACAAGTTAGTAATGATTACAAACACATGCGAGAGCTGAAAGAGACGGCTAAAGCTAAGGGTGTTTGTCTAGTTCATAAGGGTGTTTTCTTGAGTTCTAATGATGAAGTTTCTACTAACGTTCACCTCTTGCCTAGTGTTGTTGATGATGTTTTACAGGAATATGTGAATATGCCGCGAGGAGATGGTTCACTCCAAGTGTTGCAGAAGATCAATAACAACGCCTATGTTATAGACCTGCCAGGTAGTGCCGCTTTGAAAGATGAAGATGGTTCAATTTCGAGGATGAAATCTTCTCAAGAAGGGGAGAATGATGTAGGACAACCTGATCAAGCTACGTTCATGCCATCAATGTTGGATAAGACAAGACAAGGCGTTGGTTAGCCTTCGAGAAGAGCCAAGCGTTCAAGCATTCACTAATTTTTCTATGGACGAAATTAGAAGTTGAAAATGTACATTTGTGTTTATGTTGTATTATTGTGTTGCTGTAGAAGACATTGATTCTTACTTAAGGAGTCCTGCGTGACTATTCTTTAAATTAGCCAAATTGTGGCCTTTTTGTTAATTAGTTGTTTCCTAGTTGATATAGGTTACTAGTTATTCTTTTCCTATTTGAGTTAGGTAAAGGCTCATCCTATATAAGCCTAAACACTTCATTATTTTGACACCTTTGACATTATTTTCAATCAAAAAACGGCAGCACATTGCTCCCAAAATCGTGTGAATTAACTTGTCCAATTTTGGTGTGATTCAAAATTGAACTTGTTCCTTTGTTTGATCGAACAATTTGCAAGATCATCGTTATCTTGAGGGTCGTTCGTATAGCGTAGGTACTCCTTGATTTCATCAAGAAGGTAAGTAGACTAATCCTACTTATTGTCTTGATAATTCATAGAACGTCTTGCTTCTATCTTTTCTTTTCTTGTTTCCGCGTTTTATATTGCATCAGTGGGTCTCCTTGCTTGACTTCCCTTGATGATTTGAAAAAAACTATGTGATTGACCATTTATGAGGACTGAGTACCTATTGCTGCCAATGATACCAAAGACCATACCAATGAAAGTCTCACAGAATCCCATCTTTCTCAGAGTGTTAGTCAAAAATAGCCAGGACAAACTGTCAAAGGCTTTTGTCATGTCCAGCTTGATTACCACATTTGGTCCAGCCTTTGTTCTGAGTCTGATGTCTATGATGATTTCTTGAGTTAGGAGGACATTTTCAGCAATGGTCCTGCCTTTAACAAAGCCAGTTTGTTCTTGGGAGATTAAGCCAGGTAGCAATTCCACCAATCTTTCATGAATGATTCTTGAAAAGATTTTGTTAACAAAATTGCTTAAGCTGATGGGCCTCATATTTGAAAATGTTGTCACTTCTTTCTTTTTGGGCAGTAGTACCAGGTTTGTGTGTGTAACACATTTTGGTAACTGTTTCCCTGAGAAGAAAGCCATGGCCATTTTATGTATGTCTTCTCCTATTATGTCCCAGCATGTTTGATAGAAAGCACCTGTAAGCCTTCTGGTCCCCCTGCACTGTTACCATTTAGACTGAAGACAGCTTGTTTGCTTTCCTCTTTTGTGGGCTGTCGGATCAAATCTGAGTTTTGCTCCATGTTTTATCAATTGTGGGATGTTGTCAAGTATGCTGAAGTTGGTTGGTGTTGCTGTTTCTGTGAATTGTTCTGTATAGAAGTTGACCGCTTCTGTTCAATTTGCTCCTGCTCCTCAATCCAGGTGCCTGTGTTATTTTGGATTCTTCTCAACTGGAGCCTTTTTCTTCTACCATTTACTTGAGCATGAAAGAATTTGGTGTTTCTGTCTCCATCTTTGAACCATGTCATGCCTGCTTTTTGCCTCCAGAACTCTTCCTCTAAGCTAGGTGCCTGATTAGTAAGGCTTGGACCTTTTGTAGTCTTTCTCGGTTTTGTTGTGTTGGTCTTTCCTCAAATTGCTTTTCATGTACCGGGACAACCTCTTCCATGCTTGCAATGTTTTGGAATATGTCTCCAAAAGTTGTTCTGCTCCACAATGTTTTGTAGTCTCTCTCGGTTTTGTTATATGCATCTTTCTTCCTCATTTTTCATCATTCTTCCTTATTTTTTCACCTTTCTTCATTATTTTTCACCTTCTTCTTTATATTTTAACCTTTTTTCTTCAGTTTTCCATATGGGTTTCCTCTGGAAAAAATTTTCCTTCTCTTGTTTCACCCGAAATGATTTATTCTCTTTCTTGTTTTAGTTTTCTTTCATGTCTTACAAATATTGTTAAAAGAATATCAATTTAGATCTTCTTATTAAACTCAACACCTTGCAGAGAATAAAGTTAAATCTCTTGAACCTTCTTTATGTAATCTGGAATTAGAGAATGTAAATGCTGGCAATTAATTTTTTATTTGGGAAATTTTATTTTGTGTAATCTTTTACTTTTAAGAAATGCAACAACGATGTGCCTTTATTTGTATTTTTACTGTGCTACAAAGTGAATATAAATAAAGACTTATCAATTGGAGTCTAGCATAAAGCACAATCACAACAAAACCTAAAATTAATACAGTACATTAGATATTATTTTGGCTCAGACACCAAGAGTTAATCAATCATTCGAGAGTAATACATCATGAGTAAACTATATAAAAAACGTTGTACAAATCATAAGTTAATATAATTAGACAGAGGTACCTTTAAAAGTCCAACATGAGATTTTATATATATATATATATATATATATATATATATATATATATATATATATATTATAGGTCAGGGGGATTTTGGGAACACCAGATAGTTTAACTAAGTAATTGACAAAAAAGTGACAGTTTAGGCGGGTTTCAGGGGGAGTTAAATAGCCACATGTAGTGTTACATGGCACATTGTTTAGACAATCACTAGACGCACCTCTAAGAATGCAATGAGGGGGCTTTAATATGAAGGGCAATATAATTCAGGGAGTTTTGGGGACACTAAATAATTTAAGTAGGAAACTGACAAAAATATGATAGTTTAAGGGGTTTTTAGAATATTAACTCTTCATAATATGCTTTCATTATCTGAAATGAACATCCAAGAGCTCGCTTTCTTTGGTGTCTCAATCTGTCATTTGATCAAATAACAAAGGTACTTGGGTCTCGCGATAGTGACTGGGAAAGCGAAGGGGAAGATTATTGTATATAACTGATAAATTGTATATCAAATTGTAGTTAAGTTAAAAAAAATTTATCGGAGGTAAAAAAATTTCTAAGTTTTGGCAAGAGAGAACTGTTTATTACACAACCTTACCTATCCTAAGTATACGAGAAGAAGATAAAAGAACTACCAATTGATATCACGCACTGTAGTCATAGTAATGGAATCTATCGAGAGCTTTGAAAGATTGATGAACAGGTAATTAATTAAAAATGACCGATTATATTTTGTTAGGTTTAAAGTTGTGCAAAACGTAAAGGCACAAAACCACAATGTCATAAATATTTTTTAGAAAAACTTTACAGTATCTTTTTCATCATTTTCTTGTTTTCGCCTCCAGATTTTGGATTTACCTTGCTGTATCTTGTAATTCACATCAGGAAATGGGACTAGGCAATTATTTTGGAGACTACTGCTTATACTGATAGCACATGTCTTTACCTTTACCATGTCATGTTCCACTTTATCGTTGGTTTATCCGAATTTTCATTGTGTACAAGAAAAATAGAAACTTTCCGTCTTTTCATTTTGTTAAACATCGGAATTTAAATAATGATCATGTCTCAGTAAAATTTCTCACGTAAAGACACTTTCTTTTGATTAGGCAATAGTAAAGTTTCATTAATTGGCATCCAGAGGATGAAAATGCAATACGAAAAAACAGGGAGCTCCTGTACATCCTATTTCTCACGTAAAGCCACTAAAATCGATCATATATTCATGTATTTGTTCAATTCTTGCAAACATATGTGAATATAAGAAATTTTAACTGCAGCACTAATAGACTGAATTCATATTACATGTGACTCATAATTAAACCCAAAATAACCAAACAAAACCGAGAATGAATAAGCTGGTTTTATGTTTGGTTGTGTCTATAAATCATCAGAACGATAGTAATTGGTTTGACCTTTTAGGTAAAACCAACTCAAATCAAAAGAGGAATAGTCCTAAGAATTTAAGGGGCAATTTCCACCTCAATGCAAGTAACTTATCCGTCTGTTTCTTCTATTTTTGTGGGAAGTGAGGAATCCAAGAATAAATTTACAATCAGCAAGACTAATATTTGGGTATACGACTCTCTAATCGGACAATTTTAACTTCATCTCACTGGCTTGCCGTCATAATAAAAGATGACAAATACACCAGCAAAAACGTGTTACCTTCCCCTTTGAATTGCTTCTGTTAGAATACCACTGTTAACCTGGCTGTAATATAAGGAAATCATTGTTTGATTTCTGAAGAAGGCTTAATGCAAGGATAGTAGTAACAGAAATGGTATCGACTCAGAGGACAGGCAGAGTTCTGAGCATACCTGGCAGATAAAGATCTCTGTGTTTTTCAACTGCAAGAAACGATCTCTATGGCGAGCTATGTTGTAAGTCCGCCATTTACGTGCACTACCTCAAGATTGAAAACCAACCAAGAGACCAGGCACCTAATCTCGGATGTTTTAGCAGTGGTGTATCCACACTCCAAAGTAGCTCCACTCAATTTGGTGACAATGTCTGTAATTCAAGATACCACAAGTTATTGCGATTAATCACCACATCCTGCACCTAGCCAGATTAATCAACAAGAAATGATAAACAACAACAATTATACTTGTAAAAAAACTAAAACTAAAACAAACAAAGACAACCACTAAGGGAAATGAGCGCTTTTGCATACTTATATCGCCAAGACAAGATGTTTCACTGCCTTAGAGCAAGGCATCCAACTACATCCATAAAGGAAAGAAGAAATATTCTATTCCAGATACACCCATTAAGAAAGAAAGTAGTTAAAAATATTCGTAGTTTAAGACGAATACTGAACTCACTGATTAATTGTGGTATGTTTTAAGTAACAAATAAGAGAAGAGAAGCAACTGGCCGGAAAAGTGTAAACTTGTGCGCCATGCTCACCTTCAGAGTTCTCTACTTTGATATAAAACTATGTTTTTTACGAAAAATACAAAATTCTGTTAAAGGTAGGGGTGGGCATCGGTCGGTTCGGTTCGGTTTTGTAGAATTTCAGTTTGATTTATTCAGTTTTCGATTTTTGATTTTAATAACCAAACCAAACCAAAGTTTTTACGGTTCGGTGCGATTTTTTCAAGGTTCGGTTCGGCTATTTCCAGTTTAGTTTTTCTGTTATTAACGGTTCAAGATTTTTATATCCAATGTAGACTCAATATGTTCAATGCTAGTATATATTTCAAAAGTTAATAACATCCCAGAGTATAAAGATGAAAGACAATAAGTTATGCATACAAAAGTATACAATAAGGAATAAGCAGTAGCTGCATACATTATTATTACAGCATACATAACAAAAGTGATTCCAGGGAATTAAAGTCCTGGATGGTATGAAGCAGCATTTTGGCCTATGCCTCTCATCTCCTGGCCAGCAGCTTCGAATGCCCAATCTGGCACTCTGATCATGTCAATTAACACCTGTAATAAGGAAAATCCTAAGCTTATGGAGTAAAACCAGAGTAGCTTACCATGCAAACCAAATTATCACCATACCATGACACACGGGACTCTAAAAACTAGTATTATCATAGAGTATTTTTCATACTAGTGGTCCAAGAAACACATTGACCATTGTGATTATTCATTTATAATCGTTGGATATTCATTTCTGATGACATAGAGCAGATTTTAGTCTAACCAAATTACCACGGAGAGTCGGAGATCACCAAGAGAAAATGTGAATATCCACAAAACAACAGAGTGTTGTTGCTGAAACTAGAACCAAATTACCACGAAGCTAGCAAATCAGTTGAAGGCAAAATGCAGCTAAAGTAACTTCTTTGTAAGGTACTTTTATCCACAAAATAACAGCACCAAGAATGTAATGGGAGTATAAAAATACCAGCTACTGCTGCTGCTGGTGGCTGCTACAGCAGCAGCACAGATGAAGTCTACTACACAGATGGCTGCGGCTGCTGCTGCTGCTACACAGATACACAGATGACTGCTGCTACTACACAGATGATGTCCTACTAGAAACATAGAGTTTGACTAAATTTTCATGCTCAACATCTGAAATTACTTTGATTTCTGTTAAGAACTCCTTGACACCTTGCTTTGATTCACTAGAAAGAACCTTTATAGCAGCCATCTTTCCACTTCTTAGCCTTCCTTGCTCGTACCATCATATAGTAAAAACAAAAGACAAAAGGTATAAGACTTCTTAAAGACATAATATTTGAACTACCAATTCATATCAATATAGAAGGGGAAAAAATCGTCATTACCTTATAAACAGAACCAAATCCACCCTCTCCAATTTTATTGACAGGACTAAAATCATCAGTGGCAATTCTCAACTCTTTATAGGAGAAAAGAATAACATTCTTGACACCAGAGAGCTCTGTTGTGAATCAACTTATAAGATTCGTTTCGACATATTGAACAAATTAACATCCAAAAATAATATATAATGGCATAACAATAGTGCTTACCATCATCAAATTCAGACGGATGCCTAGTTGATGAATGATGTTTTCGACAGAATAGAGAAGGGAAGCAAGTCATAACTTGAGGATGCAACAATGACCTTCTTTATATGATATCAATCAAGAGCTGCTTCAGGAGAAACCAAATCCAAAACCAAAATTAGAGTCTGCAAAATTGAAGAGAAGTGTCACTTTAACTGCCAAGTAAATAGGCAAATCACAGTTTATTGGAAATGCACTCCTATATATAAAGGATAGGAAAAAATATCATGGCTAACATGGGTATAAGAGGGTACTTCATGCCTAAAAGAAGTCGGGCAGCTCAAACCAACAACAACTTTGAGGGTGAAATTAAGTCCAAAATGCAGGATGTAGGTAAGTGATTTAAGTTCAGTTTCACCATTCTTTTAATTTGCATTTAAAGGTATAAATCTTTAGAAATAAACTATAGCGAGCTGCGCCTCACTCGTGACAATGGATGCATCCTTATGTCAAACTATCCTCAATCTCTATTTCCTCTAAAGCTATGATTTGTTTTCTTATTTCCTCCTTCATTGACCCAAGCAAAAGGATTTCAACTCAGTTTATCAACTTGACGGGGCATGGAATATTCAGGAAACGGACTTTGAGCCTAAATCAACCTCAAAAGCTAGCTCATGATGTGAGCATTGCATAAGACTATATAAAGAGACCAATTAACCCATCCTATAACCGCATAGGACCATTCTAACACGGAAGCAAACAAGGCTAAAGAAAATGCACCTAAGAATGAATATTGGCACCAAAGTATCATGTTTAAGTTCCAATAAGAGAGTAACTCAAAGGAAAAGGAGAAAAAACAGTGAAGCATAATGAAGCAATTTCTGAGCCAAAAATACAGCTCATCCTGTTGGAGCTTATTATTATTAGTCTTCAGTCATGTAAATATTTAATACCCATAAACTTCAAATCCTAGCGTCGCCTCACTCATATCCAATAATTAGCTTGTTTGAGAAAAAAATAAAATAAAAGAGCATATACAAATACACAAATTTAGCACATATAATTTATGTTTATCTAGGCTCATTAAGGGTATTCTTAAGTGATAACCACTAACCTGAGAAAAAAGGATGAGCGACGAGCCGAGGAAAAAGGCGTCACAGGCTCACAAGTCACAGCAACAGCAGTCGGCACACTAGGAGAAATTAACGCGCATATATGCTATAAACAACAGCAGAAAAATCAAAAATTTAACGAAATCAGCAGTAGGAGCGACGAGGGAAAACTAAAAAGGAACTCAAAAGAAAGAGCTAGGAGTCTGTAATGACTCACTTTATTTCCCCGAGCTATTTCATTATTTATATTGTGTGAAATTAAGTTGAGAAAATGTACTCGAAGAAAATTGGAAAGAAATGAGACACATGGTCTCGTTTGCGAAAGTCTAAGTCACAAAAGTCAACCCGAAATTGACTTTTGAGTTAGAAGGCTCGGATTTGAATTCCG
The DNA here is from genome assembly GCA_002018475.1 of Nicotiana obtusifolia. Taxonomy (NCBI): domain Eukaryota; kingdom Viridiplantae; phylum Streptophyta; class Magnoliopsida; order Solanales; family Solanaceae; genus Nicotiana; species Nicotiana obtusifolia. The sequence continues at coordinate 3,670 of MCJB01000855.1, read as the reverse complement.
ACGACTCGACTAGCTTCGGGATAGTATATATGACTTAGACGAGTGACCGGAATAAATTTAATAAATCGATGCTCATTTTAGTATTCCAATGATTGGAACAAGTTTGAATGAGGTTATAGAACATGTGTGCATATTCGGATGAAGTCCC